>JAMKCH010085151.1:0-56038 GCA_023653785.1 Ophioderma brevispina
AGTGCGTGTGTGAAAAGAAGTTCAAATCTTTTCGGGAGACCCCTCGCTATCCCATCAAATTTGGTTATTCTCGCTAACTTTTGGGAGTATCAACAGTTTGTATGAAGGTGTGCATTAGTGTTTTTTGTGAAATTTTTTTTTTGGGTGTGTGTGAGGTTGTGTTTGGTTATTTTTTTTTTTTGGTTTTTGTGTGTGTAAGCTATGTGCTGATGAAAGTAAAATTTGTTCTGGAAAGTGTTTGGTTGTAGTTTATTGATTTGGGGCTGGTACAAACATACGTAACTGGAGTATAAATCTAAAGATATTTTTGTGTTTTACAAATGAGGTGAAAAGAATTAGGAAACTTACAAATTATGAGTTTTAATTGCAAAACTATTGTAGCTGTTTCTAAGAATGTCAATTAACGATGTCGGACAAATAACAAAATCACGCGAACATACTTTCAATGAAGGTTAGAGGGTTAGGCGAAAAGGGAAAAAGAGAATTGATGTATTGATACTCCAGAAAAATCAAGACAACATTGGATAGAAAATTTGGAAGAAGAGAATAACATCACAATTGGAAGGGAAATGCTTCTCTTAGCCATAAAAAATCAAATTCTGGAGGGGTGGCTATCTTTTTAAACAAAATGTTGAATATACTACACAGTGTAAAAGACAGATATCATGGAAACTGTATCGCCTTGGATGGAACTATATGTGATCTGAAATTGGACTTTAGTTTTCTTTATATGGCACCCAACGAGGACCAATCCGTTTATTATGAGGAATTACCAAAGCGTTTGATAATCCTTATAATATTTATGTGGGAATTGGAATTTAACCAAAATCCTGAGTTGGTACAATTATAATTATACGCATGTAAACAATCCAAATGCCAGATTAAGGTTTTAGACTTAAAAGGAAGAATATGATTTATTTATCCTTGGAGAAATCTTAATCCTGGTACCAAAAGATATACATGGAGACGTACAAAACCCGGTTAAAGCCGGCAAGGCCGATTTTTTCCTTTAGATCAAAGGTACTGGTCCGTGGTTATAACGCAGATTATTTTAGCAGGGTACAGGGAATGACCATTTCCAATTATTAATTATCTTAAATTATCATAGTATACTAGAGGCAGAGGATATTGGAAGTTTAATAACTCACTTCTCTCACTACAGAATATTGTAAATCAAATTAAAGAGAAATTTCAAGTATCAATATGCGTGTCCTCATATAATCGGATAGGATTGAGCAAAAATTCCAATTAAAGAGATCAGTTTGAAATAAAATGATCAACTTTCTTGGAAGTTTTATAATGGAAATTAGAGCAGCTACGATTAACCATTTCTATAGGAAAGAACAAAGAAAAAACAACAACTTGAAAAGAAATTGCAAAATCGAGATTAAACAATTGGAAAGTAAACTTGATAATTAAAAAGGACGGGACCGTATAGAAAAAGATATCTGCAAAAAAAGGAAGCTTTAGTTAATCTGCGAAAAGAAAACATAAAGGTCATATGATAAGAGCTAAAGTAAACTTGAGTTGAAAATGATGAAAAAACGAAAGTTCTTTTAATTAGAAAAAAGAAACCACTAAATAATCTATGACACAGTGAGTGGTAGGGACAATGGAGAGGAAATACAAAAATAAAGAATAAAATAACGAATTTTTAAAAAAAAAACCATTATGAAAAATTATATGACCAAAAGGTTGACCTACAAGACGTATCTTTGTTCGATGAAAAAAAAACCCCAGTTGCGTTAATTTCTTAAGTGATGATGTTGCTAGCTCAGTAGAGGGTCCTCTTAGTTATGAAGACGTTTTAATACTTTGAAGAATGAAGAAGGTACAAGTCCTGGTTTCAGATGGGGGTACGGCAGAGTTTTTTAATTTTTCTGGAAAGATATTTCGCATTTCGTAATCCGATTTTAAACTATGACATGATACTACAAAATGTCAAATTCTTCAAAGATAGGCATTATAACTCTGTTACCAAAAGGTATAATAAGACTAGATTTTTATGAAAAACTGGCGTCCGATTTCGTTACTTAACGTAACCTACAAAATTGCTTCTGCATTGCCAACTATGCTAACGAATTAAAAAAGTACTCACGTTATCATCCATGAGAATCAAAAAGGTTTGATACCTGGAAAATTTATTGGGGGAAAACATTAGAATATTTACGATATTTTGGATGGATCCGAGATAGAAAATATTTCTGGATTGTTGTTACTTCTTGATTTTGAAAGCTTTTATTTCTATTTCACAATGCTTTTATTTTTGAAGTTATGGAGTTATTTAAATTGGTAAAATCGATAAAAAGATGGGTCGAGACAATTTTACTTCAAATAGTGAAACTTCAGTCCTTGTGAATGGCATCTTACCCAGAGGTTTCCTATAAAAAAAGAGGCTGCAGACAAGGCGATGCTCTTTCTCCTTATATTTTTCTTCTATGTGCAGACATTGTGGGGTTGATGATCAGGAAAACAAAAATATAAAGGGCATAAATATAGCGGGTACAGAAATTAAGTTCTCAATATGCAGAGGATACTATGTATTTCTTGATGGTTCAGAAAGAATCACTTAATCGAAGCTCTGCAAACACTCGATCAATATTACTTTTTCAGGTTGAAAATTAATGAAGAAAAAACAAAAAATATTATGGATTGGCCAACCAAATATAGCCGTTACAGAATAAAAACGAGGAAAAACATTATGTTGGGTATTGATGGTCGGTTGTTGTCATGTTTGGGTGTAGATTTCAGTTTAAAACTTTGAGAAAACTTGGATACCATATAATCGTATCTTAAAATATTGCAAAGAAACAAATGGTACATTGGAATAAAAGAACACATTACGTACTAGGTTGAATAATGGTAATAAAATCGATTATCATACCCAAGTTCAATCATTGGTATTGTCCTCCAAACCGTATGACAGGATGTTAAAGGGAATTGATAAATGTATGTATGAATTTGTTTGGAAAAAAATGGTCAAGATAGCAGTAAACTGAAACAATTAAACTAATATCTACAAATTCGGAGGGGCGAAAATGGTATCATACTGATTTTGTTGTTTCCCTTACAATAACTTGGTAAGAGATTTTGATATGTCACTGGATCATACAAGCATGGCTATGTTTAAGATTTACCAATATCAAAGTGAGATGGAGTTCATGTATGGTGCAGAATATGTAGAAGCAAAAGCGTTAAATACAAAGACCCTTTCTGGAGAGAGGTGTTATCTTAATGGGCTGTTTTAAAAAAGGGGTTAAGGTACAAGACATTCTCGATTTTTAAATCGCAAATAATATGGAAGAACGAGTGATATAAAAATAGATAACCAAACACATATATTAAGAAATGGGATGAAAAAGGTATCCGTTTTGTGAATGAATTCTTTGAAGAAAATGGGAATTTTGTACAAGAGAAAAATTTGAAGCAAAGTTTATATAAAAGCTAATTTCTTATGTATGAAGGTATAAGAAAGTAGTATAAAAAGGAACAGAAACAATCACTAAAACGGACGGGCGAACCTAAAAATTTTACAATGTCTTTTCAACAACAAAATCTGAATCCTCTTCTTCAAGATAGGAAAGGGTGTCAACAAATATACAGAATTCTTGTCCGGCTGCTTCAATTGATAACCCAAGCACACTAAGTAAATGGGACCAAAAAATTGCATAAAGAAGAGCTCAATGAGGATTGGCTGGCCTGGAAATAGTTTGCCGTTTAATACTTTTACCCGAGAAGCAAAATTAAGATGGTTTCAATGCCGTATTCTTAACAGGATAGTTGCCATAATTACTCTTTATTCCGGATGAAGAAAACAGCTGATAGTCTTTGCGAATTTGTAAAAAAAATGAGGAAAATACAGCACCTTTTTTGTGTAACATTGCAAAGTGGGTGCAAAGATATGGAGAAGTTTTCATTCATCTTTTTATCAAGGTGTAATTTTTTTATGCATTAATCAAGAAATATCTTGTTGGTCTTTTGCGATAAAGGGAAATAAAGCAATCATATTCAATAATAGCTGGATAAAAATATTACCTATAGAGATAAATGGTTACACAAAATTCCAGTTTTTTGAGGAATATGAAAATAGAATTACGAGAACATTATAAATTGGAAAATATTACATATGAAAATATGACACAAAAAGATTTTGACAGGGAATGGAAGAATTTTCGGATTTCTTTTACCAAAAACATAAAAAGGTTAAAAGTGATATACCAAAATTCAAATGTTCTGTTGTATACTTTGTATTGCTACCCAATTGTGCATCGTAGGTGGTCCCAAGATGTCATGCTAGCGATGGATGAGGACTGGGTGAATGGATTTTTATTACTGTGTTGTTGGGAAGAGGGGGAAGTAGAGGGTGTTGGGTGTGGCATTTATGTGGGATTTTTGGACTTGTCTAGTCGCTTTTGGGTATCTGTGGCCCCAAAAATTATGTTTTTACATCTGATAACAATTAACATTATTTTTAAGTGTAAAATGAATTATAATCAAAGGAACAGGAAACAAGTAAAAAAACACAAGATTGGGTAAGAGTTAGTGCGAGCCTTAACCCTAAAGGGGTTGATATTAGGGTATTCAAATTTTCTTATTTTATGTGTTGTATTATTAATAGTGTAGGTTTAAGTTGGGGGAATATCTCTGTTTTCCTAAATTATTTGTATGTTGTTAAAATTTGGAGATCGGAAATTAACTTTTATGTAGGTGTGCGGTGTTTAATGGTGAAATATGAATGGGAGAGTATAAATGTATTTGGTAGGATGCATGTAGGGGGTAAGCAAATTTTAGGTTAGTTGTGTTGTAAATGTATTCAGTGTGTAAACTCTAGATCATTTTGTTATTTAGATAGTGAATGCGGTTTGTATTATCCAAATTTTTGTAGTTGTTTATGTGAAGGGGGAATAAATAAATAAATTATTTTTTTTTTTTTTAAAAAAATTTAGTTTTTCATTTCAACAGAGAAATACCTGTAATTTCAAGCAGGGAAACTGAATGAGACCACAGCATCACCCAGACTTTTCAATTTGTTTTCTCTAATCTGGCCCCCTCGGATTTCTGAAGGTATTCACATCAGCATTTAAACTAACCACAACAATTGATTATAACTCAAATCAACATTCACATCCTTTACCTTTTGATTCCTTTATGCTGTTTTCAAATCACCCACTGCTATAATGCTTTGGAATTTGAAGGCGGGTTTGAAGACCAGTTACAGATTTCCAGGACAGACATTGTTTTTTTTTTTTTTTTTGTTTTTATTTGATCTGAATAGGGACCGTAGCCTAATTAAGAAAAGGCCTTTCTTGTTCTTATTTTGTTATGACTGCAATTTCTGCCAACTTAATTCTTTCCTCCAATTGTAAGCTGTGTTCTTTTTCTTTTTGTTCCATTTTTAATCTGTCTTTTTTTTTCATTTTGTTCCATTTGTAATTTGGCATCTAGTTCTTGTTGTTATAGTGCCTTTTCTAATTTAAGTTTTTCCTTCTATTCTAAAGCAAATTTAACCATTTCTATTTACATTTGCATAAATTTCCAACTGTTTCAATTTTGAAGTACTATCTGGCACATCCTGAATTTCTACTGTTTTCTACACATCCCTCATCAAGCAAATTTTCTTCAACGAGACGTGTTATCATTTGATTTTTGGGATCATTTGATCCCAAAATACTTAGACAATTCCATCTTTTTAAGCACATCAAACTTCTCCCACGTAACCTGTGCAACAAACTCTTCTGCATTAAATGGCATAGTGTACAATCACTTCCTTCACAAATAACAAAATACAGCAGAGATATCAAAGTTAAACACACAATCAAATTTTGTTCAAAATTTAAGGTAGGATTATCGGCTACGGCTTTGTGCCCAGATCTTGTTGAAATTCTCATGAAATGTTGGTGTTGGTGAAAGAAACATGTGTGCTAAATATTAATTTTTTTCCAAAAAGGCGTTTTAGTAATGTGTTTTCAAATTCCCATAGACTGATTTTGGCAGTTTAGAAAATGACCAAAAATGGGGCAATTTTGTGAAAAACTACACATTTTATTTCAATTATTTCTCAAGTAATTAATGAGTTATAAGATTGGTGTTTGTTTTTAATGGTTAAAGAAATATTAAAAATCCATACAATTTTTTATTTTTTTGTGTGTCATCAAAAACAAAGAACAGGTGGTCGCAACAACACTCGTTGAAGTATTTCTAGAAATACTGAAGTATCCACTTTTCATAATTTTTCCTAGAAGAAACTACAACTCCCTTGGTGATGAATAAGGTGTCATATGAAAGGAAATCAAATTTAGAAAATTCTCACGTTAGATTTTGCAGATTGAGTGTTTCTATTTGAATAGGTGTTTTTAATATTCCCTAAATTATTTTTCCCTAAAATAACTTTTTCTAAAGAATTAAACACTTGATTCAAAAAGCCAACGTGAGATTTTAGGTATTTTGTTTATGCACACATCCCTAAAGTTTCAGCTTAAGGTTTTTTTTTTTTTTTTTTTTTTTTTTTTTTTTTTTTTTTTTTTTTTTTTTTTTTTTTTTTTTCATGAAATGTTGGTATTGGTGAAAGAAACATGTGCCGAATTTTAATTTTTTCCAAAAAGACGTTTTAGAGATGTCACCCAATGCGTTTTAAATTTCCCATAGACTTTGTACAGGGGCTGATTTTGGCAGTATAGAAAATGGGCAATTTTGTGAAAAACTACACATTTTGTTTCAATTATTTCTCGAGTAATTGATGAGTTATAAGATTGGTGTTTGTTTCTAATAGTTAAATATAAAAAATTCATACATTTTTTTTATTTTTCTGCGTGTCATCAAAAACAAAGAACAAGTGGTCGCAACAACACTTATGTTAAAGTATTTCTAGAAATAATGAAGTATCCACTTTTCATAATTTTTCCTAGAAGAAACTACAACTGCCTTGGTGATGAATAAAGTGTCATATGAAAGGAAATCAAATTTAGAAAATTCTCACGTTAGATTTTGCAGATTGAGTGTTTCTATTTGAAATAGGTGTTTTTAATTTTCCCTAAATAAGTTTTCCATAAAATATTTTTTCTAAAGAATTAAACACTTGCTTAAAAAAAGCCAACGTGAGATATTGGGTATTTTGTTCACACACACATCCCTGGAGTTTCAGCTTAAAAGCACCTTCCATTTAGGCTGGGAAAAATTATTTATTGTAAAAATTAGGGAATTTTAAAAAAATAAATAAAAGCACTAAAACAAATCATGCAGTCTTGAAACTGCAAAAATATGTGGAGAAAAAGTCCAATCCCTACCATAGTCAAGTTTGGACTAAATTGATTTAGGGGTTTTGATTTAATGGTCATTTTTCTGTAAGACCATTTTATCCATTTAAAAAAAATAAATAACACTAAAACAAATCATGCAGTCTTGGAAACTGCAAAAATAATGTTGGAGAAAAAGTCCAATCCCTTACATAGTCAAGTTTGGACTAAATTGATTTAGGGGTTTTGATTTTCTGGTCATTTTTCTGTAAGAACCCTTTTTATCCATTTAAAAAAAATAAATACACTAACAACAAATCATGCAGTCTTGAAACTGCAAAAAATTGTGGAGGAGAGTTCAATCCTTACCATAATCAAGTTTGGACTAAATTGATTCAGGGGTTTTGATTTTATGGTTATTTTTCTGTAAGACCATTTTATCCGATGATCCTACCTTAAACCGTATTTTTTTAGTGTATTTCCCGGACACAAGCCCCCAATTTTGTTACGGTCAACTTGACCAAAGCCAAAAGCACCTCTAAACTTCAGATTCAAACTACTGAACCCACTGTAAACTTGATTTTAAATTTAATAACAAAATATTTATTTTGATCTTGTGTTTAAATTAATTACATTAAAACATTGATTAGATAAAAATTTACAAATTGACCAGTTATGGTAAAGTTAAAGTTATTTAATAATCTACTAAACTTGCACAACCTGGTGTGTGTGCTGCGACGCGGGCTGCAGCGAGACTACAACAAAAGACGCAGAACTTATAGATAGTCCTGGCGAATATTCCAGTGTAAAACTTCAATTTCCAATAGTGGGACATGCCCATGGACAACTATCCTTACTGAAGAAAATCAGCTACTTATCACCCCCAAAGCTCGGAGGTCGACTAAATATAAAGTCCAAAAGTGCTGTAGCTTGTTTATCCTTGGATAACTCAGAGGCCACGAAATGCAAAATCGAAGACGGCTACACAATCGGACAACTATTGAAGCTGGGACTACAAAGACACTAGTATATGTCCACTTTATATAGCCTATCGCACAACTCCAGAAGGATCTAGCATACCGTGTTGTTCCTAATATACGCCCCCCCCCCTACGATTTTTGGATAAAACAATTCAAGAAAATGGGTTAAGCTTACCTGAATCACATGATTTAATGGCCGGGACTATCGTAATCCGTATCATAATCGCTGTTGTGCACAGTTGTAATAGTTTAATTAGTATGGAACTTTGACCTCGGGAGGTGTGAAAACAGCGTCCCCCTGCTCGTTCGTTTGTATTATTGGTAATCAGCGAAAATAAGCGTGTGTAAGGTGATTTTTGACTTTCCATTTTTGACTGTAATAAACGCCTTCCCTTTTGAAAAATGCACCGCCCCCGGGGCGTTTATTAGGAACAATACGGTAGTCTATATGAGTCATGCATTAAATATAGTACATTACATCATAAGTCTTGAGTTTGCTAGGACTATCTCCATTGGTTTCCATGTACAATACATGCACACAGCACTTCTCCCTGACTGTACATTCAGTAGTACGCCAACTATAGTTCAGTGATATTCAGTGATCCACTTTCTAGTCAACCCCACATGACCCTAGATGACATCTGACCACACATTTAGGCTGTTCCAAAGATCATCCCCTTCCCGAGTGTCTTTGAAATTCATAAATGTAGAGACCTACAATAACTGAAAATGACCCTAGATGACCTTTGACTTCAAACCTGTCAGCATGATATGTGCGACTCTACTCGGCATTCATTGTATGCAGGTCCCATGAAAAACCATCAAAATATGTGGATACAAATGACCCCAAATGAACCCCTAAATGATCTTTGACCTCACACCTGTTGGGGTCACGTGTGTAACTCTAAAATACCATTAAAATCAAACAAAGTATGTGGACAGAGCCTGATTATGTACAGGGTTTTAAACATGAGTTAACATTTTTTTTTTTGCACATCCAGCAAACAGCAATATTCAAAGATATGAATCTCCATTCAATTACGTGTTGTAGTAAGGGTCTGTAGGGACACTAATTACTAACACTTGCAGGGTATGTTAGGATACCTAATCTTGTTAGAGACATGCACAAATCTGATTTTGGATAATTTTTGATTTTCTGATTGACCAAATCACTGATAGTGCCTTTAAAGGGGTGTCCAGCATATTTAAACATATTGAAATTAACTGCTTTTTGAAGACAATTTTGATTCTCAAATGTACATAAAGTGTGATTATATTGCAAGATTTTCCCCCCAAATCTACTAACATACATTGTTTGCGGTGCTAATCCACCTAGCACCTGCCAGCAGATCGGTAATTTTAAACATGCCTGGAGAAAAAAATTCTAGGAGTGTTTACTAACTTTTTTTATAGTCTACACTTAAGAGTAAGATTTACAATATGATATCCAAATTTTGATAACTGATGATCTGCTACGTACCTTTAAAGGAAATTAGCAGTGATATTGCGAAAGAATCGAAAAATGTGGAAATTTAACTTTTTTTTAACTTAGAAATCAGGGATATAATGTGTACAAATTCATATAAATTTGCTGTAATTAGAACAAACAACCAAACAGTGAAAAAATGAAATATTGAAAATATCATACCGTCTCCTGGTAAATAGACATACAGCACTGTCCATCTCAAATCTACATACTTGACTGTGGGTTTTACAACAGTACAAATACACCATTATCAATAATATTTGTGTTTGAGTCAAACGTATTGATCATGGTACCAATATTGCACTTAAAAAAACCTGGGATATTAACCAGGAAGGGCTTTTTTGATCTCCAATCGGAATTTTGATACCAGTATTGAAATGACAGAATCAGATAAAAGGTACTTCCGTGTCCCTTATACACGATTCCAAGCCAAACTTGCAGGGGTTATTTCGCACTTCCATGCCAGTAACAAATATAGCAAATAATGAATTTTGATTCTTTTTTATTCCGATGTTTTCCGGATAGCAATCGCTGGCTTTATCCCTTTAAGTCACCTTAGCAAGCAATTGAAATTTAATTGATCATTAAGACTAAAGATCTTAATATTTCATGTCAATTTAGTATATCATTTTAAAGATTTCAATAATATCTTCAGTTTGATAGGTAATTTGTCCAATAAATGTCTCTGTCCTTTTTTGAAATTTCCCTAATTAATTAAATTGCATTAACCCAATTCTCTATACCCTGAGCCTGCTCTAACCTGGGTTTTACTCAGGACTCATTATTTTGTTGTTGTAAGGAGTCACAAATGAAAAAGCGACAACCAGAGTTATTTTAAGAACCCCATCATATTGATATTTCACATGACACCCCGCTCCTTTAATATCAATAAATACCAAAATGTTTAATTTAAGTTTCTCTCTTACTTATAATAGGAATAGATAAGTACAACCACTCTTGAGGCCTGTATGTCTTTATGTCCCCTCTGAAGGACAGGTATTCTCAAACACTATTTTGCCTAAGTCTAAATGAACAGGGATAATGTAGATCACATTTTTAATCATAGTTCTTAGACAATCCAATCCTAATTTAGTCCATAATTAATTCCTGAAAAAAAAACGGTCCTTTGGACTTGAACCTTGGACCCCTCCTGCACCAAGGGAAAATATACAGCCTGGCGGGCCATCTCCATACCAGAATAATTCAAAAAGTTTTCTTTTTTGCTAAGTCACTTATTTCTGTAAGTTTACAAGAAAATAGCATAATTGCTTCCATAAATGGTAAAAGTTACTTAAAAGACTCTGTGCATGTTTCTACAGAAACAAACTCATTAGTATGAATTGCTGGGCTGCAAAAATAAATACTAATGTTAAGAGTTAAGTCAATAGATTTTACTTCTTTATCAACACTATAATTTTGATCAAATATTCTTAAAACACACCAGCAACAAGTACAATCTCAAAATGTGCATCACTTCACAAACATCCAATTTACAATTATATAATTTCATTTTTTGCGTAAATTATTGCACCTTGCCAAAATATGTAGCACAATACCATGCACTGATGATAACTTTGAATTATCCTTCATTTCTTATAATGAACATGTATGCCTTTTAAAGGATCATATGGCTCACTATGCAGAAAAGAACACATGTGAGCTATATATTCCATAAAATGTCTGCCATTTAATTTTGTATGTAGAAAAAATGCCTAACACATATAAGAACATAAGGCCATCCAATATTGATGAGATAGCGCAGATTCTTTGTCTTGACCCCGTCAGACAACAGGTGCATTGATAATCACATCACTCAATTATTCAAGTGTTTATTTTCATCTTTGATTGCTGAGAGGCCCACACTTTATCATGTCACCTTAATACTCACAGAAATGGCACATTATTTAGGAACTCTTTCATGATAGTGTTGCCTCCACACATTTGCATATAGCTTAGCTTGTCTGAGCAAAGATCACACAGTCATATCATATGCACATTTCTTTATTCCATTCTAATTAGCAAATATATTTATTTATATATCTCCTGGGAGAGCATGGCCTGGTGGTTAGGGTGCTTGCCTGTGGCACAAATTTTCCAAAAACCCCGGGTTAGAATCCCGGTGGGGTCACTTGCTGGGATTTATTCGGGTGCTCAATTCTGGATTTAATCAATATACGAGCTATTGATTAAATACAGAATACCGCTCTCCTCCATGGTTCACTTGGAATTGGGCAAATTAATCATGAAATCATCCCGTCCTTCGGAGGGGACGTTAAGCCATCGGTCCCATGTACAGAGAGTCACAACTGTACATGTACTTTGCAGTCAGTGTCAAATAAGAGTAGGGTGTAAAACCCCGGACTGTTCCCAATCCGCTCCCAGTCTCAAAAGCGGGCCATGTTAGGAGCATCCGTATCATGGATACATGCGGCCCCGGATCAGCTTATTCAGTTGAATAAATCATGACACCACCACAAGCCATTACTAATGACTTGTGGACACGCGAAGAAGAAGCAGCAAATATATTAAAGGTCAGCCTACATTTGGATAGTTCAGATGGAAGGTGAATTGACTTTTTAGGGACTTGTAATCCAGTGCTTGCTGGTGTCTATCCTACTTCAGTTACATTGCTAGTTCATTTCTAAATATTCTTTGAACAATTACAAACATTTGCTAAAAGGCAGACTCTGAGATTTTTGAAATATAATTTTGTTATTAATTAAAAATAGTCAACCAGAAGTAAAGATAGTTAACTAAATGGCTCAATTCCAAAGTTTGAGGTGAAACAGATTTTTTTTGATGTAGTAAACATTTATGTGCAGTATAGTAGTACCATAGGATATTGTGCATAACAACATTTCCGGATGCGAAATTTTGTTACAAAATTGTGATTTTCTATGTATGAAGGACAGCGAATTGAGCTAAGCTATTTCACACAGTGATTAGTATGTGGACAAGCATTATGTATATGTAAAAAACACAATTTGTTAGAAAACTGAGGGTGCCCTCATCTGGAAATCCTTGGTCAGCCTTTAATAATGTAATAGGACCAAATTTATAGTTTAACACTTAAAAATGTTCAAGGTCCCTGTGGACCCGAGAATTGTTTTTGGCATCTTGCATTAGAATGCAAAATAATTTTTGACTTTTTTGTGGTTTTGTCTAACTTTTTATTGCTCATCTTATGGCATAAAAAAAAAATTCTGAAACCTGCCACCATGGCAAAGTGGTTTTCACTAATACACCATATACCTTAATATTTTTATATACAAAAATAAATCTCAAAGGGCATGCATTGTCCAGTGGATGTAGAGCACCTAACCTTCATGCTAAATTTTGTGAGTTTGAGTCATTTTGGGGCAAAAATTGACAGGTTTGTTGAAAACACACACTTTTTGCACACTTTTGAAGTAACATTTCTGCAAATTAGTAACCCAAACCTAAACATATTTTTAGCAAATCTGTGAAAAATTTAAAGAAGCTGATTTCAACTGATTTTGGTAGGTAAAGGTGTCAACATTTACCCCCAAAAAAGTGAGTTACGTAGGGGGTGGGGAAATTGGTTTTTCGGGATTCAAGGTCATCAACAGGGTCAAATTTTGAAATTGATCCAATCATGTTGAAACGTATCCAAGTTAATAGTTTATCATAAGATTCCAAAAGGTTTTAGTTTGTACTATCTGCGACCGAAAGTTTTGGAGGTAAGAAAAAGAGGCGAAAAACACAAATGAATCATAAAAAAGGGTCTTTTCAGTTGTAGCAGGGGGGTCAATTTTAAAATTACTTCCTATTTTGTGCTAACCGAGCTCAATGATCAAGAAAGCCTATCAAGTGATGGTATTCAAGAGGACAAATATTTTTGTGACGCCTCATTTTACTTACAATGGAAAATACTATATAAAAATGACGTGGTACAAAAACTGTGAACAAGGTTGGTTCTCGAACCACAAGTCTTGCCTCTCTTTTTGATCGCAAAATGTGTAACACAATTGTCTGATGGCGTAAAAGGTCATATAGGGGTCACTGTTGTCATTCTCTGAACACACTCCATGAGTCAGTGGCTCTATCTGACTCAAGCTAGGCTGCAATTGCCAAATTGTTTAGGCCGAAGAGAAACAAATAATATCCCTTTACCCGAACTGACAAAATGCCCCTTTATTATCAGCACCATGACTTTGACCCAATCTGTTACACCGCCATAGTGTTGGTCACATGTCAGCAGTTAGCTGATTCTTCCAACTGAATTTGAATTCAATGCATGTGACCTTTTAATTGAATCCAATCTGTTAAAAATACCCCATATAGGGGTTTTGGGCCAGTGGATCTTCTGACCAGATTGGTGATTATAAGCAATTTAATCTGCGCTGAAAACAAATTCATAGATTTTTGAAGATTGCCCCTTAATTGGCCCACTCTGTGACACCCATACATGAACCAAGCTTGGACCAAGGGTTCTGACCTAATTTTGTTTGAAATTGGCTCAATAGTTTGGCATGTAGAGAAACAAATTTCAACACTTTAACCAAATGACAGACAGCAAAGACAACATGTACTGTTTTAAACACTTAAAGTAAATATAACGTCTGAAACTTTATCACCTAAACATTCAATCTTGCTATACTTAGGGTTATTCTGTTACTGAAAATCTAGTGTGAGAACAAATGATCACTTTTCATAAGTCTCTAATAGTTAATTAGCTAAATTAGGTACTAGATAGAAAACATTATACATATATATAATCAAAGTTAATGTCCAAAGGAATGCCGTAATAATGAGATAGTTATTACGGCATTCTTTTACATGGACATTAACTTTAATTGAGTAATGCCGGCGCAGTCGTCAATCCATCCCATCCCCATCCCTCCAATCCCTCCCATCCAAGCATTCACGCTCACACACACGCATGCATACATAACATGCATACATACCATCATCATAACACAACTACACACAAACATATATAGACACGCACATGTACACACAATAGTTTCTTGGTCTTGCTCTGAGCAAAACAGCTTGTTCAATTGTTAATTCGTATTTTTGACCATGTTTACAAACACACACACATAGGCACACCACCTACAGACAATGCCAACATCCAGAGAGAGGCACAGATGGGATACAGACAGGACACACATACACACCCACAACCAAACAAACGTAGGAAAGGTTGTGATCCAGAAATTCCAGACATTTTAAATGAGAAAAAAATATTGGTTTTTATCGGGGTGGTATTAGATATTACTATCTGATGACCTAGAAGTAATGAGCAGAAATTCAATTGATTGGGTGCATGCACTGGCTTATTATGGAAAAAATACACAAGTTTACATTTGAAGAAATATAAACCATTTTTTAAATGTACAGACATGTTACATATATTTGTACATATTCCATTGTTTAAAACTACTGGTTACAAGATATTGCCTAAATGCACATCTGTCTCACCAAGAGGTACTGAGCTTGTAATACCAACAGACATGGGAGGTGTCCTTGCTAAAGTCCATGACCCTAGCTGGCCAGCAAAAACATGTAATTGCAGCACATGACAACCCAAGGTAAAACTTAGGTGCAAATGCATATATAAAGGATAGCATATAAAACATAGCGCTAGGACAAAGTGATGCATGCTGCTGAAAAACTGCCTACTAATTGGCACCTTGGAAATCAGGGCAAAAAAATTTCCAAAAAATACACCAAAAAAACAATTTGAACTCAAAAATTTCAAAAAATTGTGTCATAGAAAGCCACCATAATTCAATACTTGCATAAATGTGACTTCACGAAATGAACAAGAACAAAAGACTAGTTATATGTTAGTGGCTGCCCTTGTCAGAAAATCTTCTACTTGATGCATAAGCCTATCTATGCTAGGCTGTGAAAAATGGTGCCAATATTGGATGGAGTCATAGGAATTAAATAAGGAAAGTTTTGAGTTCTTAACTGCTAGTTCCCACTGTAGGGGGCAAAATGTGAACATCCATTGCATTCAATGGGGCTTGACCTTGTTTCCCATACTTGGTAAGTAGGCATTTAAGACACTCAGCATCAAAAATATCCTTAATTTTATCCTACGAGCTCCATCTATAATGTGCAAAAATATAGAATTTCCAAAGTTTGCTCGTGTTATAGATTGGGCAGATTGTCAAATTACCATTTGTCATCAAGTACAGCCTTTACAGGGGCCTAGTAGTTGAAAAGAAAGAGAAAATAGAGAAGCCCAATGTTTTTCACATTAAGATTGCTCACCCTCACCCTAGGCTGCTTCCATTTTGAAGATTGCTGTGCCCTCCCAACTATTCTTGGGGGGCGCTATTGAGGATTGTCAACAAAGACCACTATCCTGACGTGTTTTCCAAGGTGCTGCTTATTCCTCGCACAACTGTTCAATAGGCTCCAACAGATGGTATCCAATTCACTTGTGTCATTAAAATAGGTGCTCATTTTGTAGAATGAAAAGCCTATTGATTTTTTTAAACACACCATTTTTTGTCATTAGTGTAAAAGATCCAGTTGGATAGATATCTGCATCAGTTCTGTACTGTTGCCATTGATGATTTGCAGTGGTGATTGATGTGGTTATGCAGAGTGCAAAAGAAGGTTGGAGGGTGGAGGGGGTTAGGTCAGTAGGGAGACCCATGTGTGTTAACATTTGCCCTCACACCATGAAAATGCACACCATAGATTGAAAGTAAGAAAAAACATTTTTTACTATATCTGTCATCCATATAAAACTAAAAAACAGCCATTCCAGAATGTATGGGTTTGTCTTCCACTGTGGTTTACAAATAGGGTTGTTAAAGTCACACAGGGTCATTGGTAGCAGGTGGGGGCAAAAGGGGGCAGAGTGCCCCCTCTGAAAAAAATCTTGGGGGAAATCGGAATAAAAACACGGATCTATTACCTTTCGATTCATTGTTAAATCGGCCCCTTTTCGGATTATTTTGCCCTGACTCCGGGAAGGAAATTTGGCTTATGATCGGGAACATTTGTTGCACCTCCGGGAGGAAATTGCCCCTTTGAACCATCACCAGGCTGGCTAACGACGCCTGAGTTATAGCGGTTCTAACTGACAAGGTCTTGAAGTCAATTGTAAGTGCATAAAGAATATGAGTCCATACGTGCAGGATTAATTTAAAATGAACGGTTATCCACATGCACATGTGTACACCACAATACATCACACACACATACCACAGAGACCAATACACCTAACATATACCTTACATGTGATCTCCAAAGTTTAGGCACAACACAAGGATGTCTTAGGATACAATGTGACACACAAAGGACATGTAAATGCATTTTTGTTGTTATATAAAATAAATTATTTTCAAGCCATCACAAGGAAATTGCTCCATCACTTTAATAAATGTCAATTGTTAAGATACAAAAATCAACATAACGATATGTGATGAACAAATAGTTTTGCATGATTTGATTTCAAGTTACAAGGTGCAAGCAAGAGATTTCACCATATCAGGTGTCCCTAAAAAATCGAAAGAACTGATATTTTGCCCTGATGTAAAGCTTCCATCAAAAATTTCCCCAGAAACGATTAGTTGAGAATGTTCTTAGGCTAAAAAAATGTAAATTTCTAATTTCGTATGGAGCAATACCAAATTAAGCCTATGTTTTATATGAAATATAAGCAAATCAAATGGTCTTTTATCTCTCTTTTATGACACCCTTCTGTAGCAAAATACAAGGTAAGAAATCTTGAGTGTCTAATTATATGAAATACAATATGACACAAAAATTTGGACCCTCAAAATCCCTCGGTGCAACGTTAAGCTATATACAGGTATGGTAATTAAGTAAACAATATTTTACATTAGCTTAAGCTGAAATCACCAAATCAGTGCAAAAAACTAACAATTGGTATGAATTCTACAAGATTATTACAAGATTAATATACAGAAAATGATTATTGGAAGAAGAATGCCTACATTTGCACATATATTTATACAAAACGTTTGCAGTCTAGCAAAATAGTATAGTGTGACGGTACTAATTTTATGATGGTGCTACAAAGTTTGAAAATATATGTGGTTGAGACTTGGCATCCCAAACTCTTATAAAGAGGACCTTTTGAGTATCATGAAATAGATGTGTGCAGGGGTTACCACATTGAAATTAAAACTGGGCAGGAACCAATCTTGAATAGATTTACCCAAGCTTTTAACCATTGACTGATTACACCTTGCATAACTTCGCTGTGTGCATTAGGGCATAATCGTATGTCCTGAAGAAGTTGGATATAAGGTACCGTAAGTTAATTGACCTTTACCGACCACTAACAGTGGGCTGTGAGGACATGCTTTAATAGGTCAGGACCCTGGAACTGACTTGCACCTGCAAAACCCGAAGTGGACGTAAAATTAACAGACTTGACTCAAAATAGCATTGCACACCACTTTATATCATGACTTATATATGCAATATACAGCGTTCAACAAACGCATGTGTCATCTGCCATGGTTGTTAACCATCGTCTACTGAGCCATTTGTGTAACACAAAATCCCGAAGGGGGGGGTGGTTACCACCCCCCTTGTGATTTTCGTTACTGAAAAACCGATTCCTGTAAATTGGTTACCAAGATGCTTGGAGTTTCTTCTTCCCTTGTTACCAAATAAGTACTAACATCCCCATATGACGTCACCATGAAGTCATATGTTGAGGAAAGTACGAAATAATGAATATGGGTGGAAAATTGATATTCGCAATTTTATGCGACTCAAACACACTATTATAGCTCTAAAATATGTCATTATATAAAACTAGTCATTTCCATCAAGTATAGGTAAAAACGAATGAAAATCTGATTTCCAACCTTTTGGCGAAAATTGATTTTTTCAATGGGGGTCTATGGAGAATGGCAGTTTTGCTGACATGCGAAACTTTATGACGTCATTGTGACGTATGCTAGGCATGTTGCGTATCATTGGTATCAATGGAGAGGAGACCCATAGCTATCTATTGTACCAAAATCAAGTGCTGTGATGTTCCTGTGTTACGTTAGGCATGTATCCGATCACTTTGGGATCACCCTGTAATCTTCCTCTAACCCCGGTGGATGTTTGTTTTGGATTAAAAGGAGCGGAAACTAGTCGAATGACAATGTACATTAAATAAGTTGGCACTAAAAGGGGTTTAAGCAAGCCGGGAAAAAACTTGAAGGGGGGTAGTAACCACCACCCCCTTGCGGTAGACGAGGGTAATGGAAACAAGGTCACTACTTTCACATGAGGTCACCACATTGTGGATCACTACCCAAGGACCATTGTATTGTCACCAAGCTAATATTACTAATATGTTGTGTAAAGGATGAGACAGGAAAATTGGACTGCAAAGAGCAATAGAGATAGTTTTATTTTAGTATTGTTGCCAGTCTGTAAAAGGATTAGGCCCATAATGGAATTCAATTCAATGCCATTCAAACCAACAGACTTACTGATTATTTATCTAGATGCTTCCATGTACTCCCCCTACTCCATGATGGACAAATTCTATTGTAGTTGTTAATTCAGTTCTTGATTGTAGTATTTGTTATTCCCCAATTAGACAAACCCAGTCTGTGAATTATGATAATATAGGAACAGCTAGTGGTGAAAACTTGTGGAACATACCCATTAGGTAATTACATCATCCTTCAAAGATGATGGTTGTATCATATTTGAGGAGGATAAAGATAGTGAACATAAGTGTGATCAGTTAGTTAAAGTTAGGTTATAGTGTGACAGAGACGTTGGCTGTAGATAAGCGCAAATTGAACATGATAAATAAAAAGTAAGGTCGATACCCCGTGCCTTCAGTTTGTTGTCTCTACTCACATTGAGCTAATGTCCCCTGCACATAACCTCACGGTTATATTTGGTGGAGGGTTCCGAATGAATTGATGGAAAAATCCAAATTTATTTGGCGGAGAATGCTACTTGATGGAAGCACTGTGTGAAAACTGGTCTAAAATTGGATAAGCTGACAGCAACAACATACGAATCTAACTTGATGGAGAACTTGAAAATGACTTAGCAGAAGATTGAGATAAGGAATCCTATCAGAATTAACGATGAAGAACACTAGCATGGCTATTTAGAAGAGTGATACCACAAGTCAGGCCGGGGTTTGACATCCCGCTACCGATATTGAGCTTTAAGTCGGTACTGTCTGTTCTAGCAACGGCGAGCAAACGGCGCCGGTTTTAAACTAACCTGTAGGGGTAAGAAAAATGTAATTCTCTTATTTGGGAATAAGGATAGTCCCAAAGTCAGCACCCTTCAATTTGTCAGCCATGAAGTCACTGATCAGCATGCGAGAAGAAAAATCACGAGGGAACTTTGTGTGTGGATTGCAACGAGTCCTGTATGAAGTTAACCTGCATCGATCTGACCAAGATGGAGCCTAGAGAAAGCAGTGCCCAAGTTTTGTGATTTCAGCAGAGAATCAGTCAAGTCATGCTCATTCTACTCAGAAGAAGTCAGGTCCAGTGAGAAACCCCACATGAAGATAATTTGAACTGAACTTTTGCGAACTGGTCTATAATAACTACATTGTCTTATGTTGAATGCTAAGGTGTTGATTTAAGTTGTCAAATTTGGTCTATTATCAGTTTAGGATTTCTACCAATATGTGGAAATGTACAGATAGGCATGTTATACAGAGAAACAGAAAATTTTATATGAATAGCATATTAAATTTTTCATGTGTAAAATGGTAAAGTAACTAACATATTGATCATAATATACAGTTGTGAACTACATATCAGTAAAAATCTGAGATCACTTCCATCAGTATGCATACATGTATTTAGGTTTTGATTGTTATTTTGTTGAATGGTATGGAGCAACAAAATAATGTTGTTGTATCAGAGTTCTGGTTAGTCCTGGGGCATTCGACATGAATTCTACATGTATGAGACTAGACCTATTTGATCAGTCAAGTATAGGCCATAAACCTGGCGGCGCCACAGGTTAAAATAAGAATGGATTTGGGTGTATCAAAGGGCAAAAGGCCCAAATGGACACCTTGTCGCAAACGTGTGATAAGCCTAAACTTAGTAAGTCACACATTAGGAAGTAGATGAATCAAGTAAAAAAAAAAGTATTATGATGTACATGTAAAACATTTTGTTTTTGTGCCAAATGCCAAGGGACACCAAACTAGTGAAACTTAATGTGATTCCCAAGATTTCAAACAGACAAAATGCTAACATTCCAGATTTTAATTGTACACGTGCGACAGTTTCCTTAGTGTACATGAACCCAGTCGACAAGGATGATTGTGTTCAGATTGAGTATGTACATGAACTTGCTAAAGAAAAAAACATGTGTCTCAGATATAAAATTACACTAATTCATGAATGCCGGTATACATGTATGTTTGAAAGTTTTGGCTACAGAGTTTTAAAGAAAACAAGTGTTGCTTAGGAAAAAGACTTCAAAATTATGCTATCAAACAATTGTATCAGAGTACACGGCTTTTGAACAGGTTAGGAATATTAATGTATTAAATGACGAGAGATGTAAGTTGCAACATTAAACATTGGTGTTGTAAATATAAAGCAAAACGGAGGTTTTGTTTTGCAAGGAAGGGGGTAATGTCACCAAGCTAAATATACTAATATTGTTGTAAAGGATGAGACAGGAAAATTGGAATGCAAGATGTTAATAGAGATAAGTTTAATTTTAGTTGTCTCTGAATTGTAAAAGGATTAGGCCCATAATGGATTCAATCAATGCATGTCAAACCAACAGACTTACTGAGTATTTATCTAAATGCTTCCATGTACTCCCCCTACTCCATGATGGACAAATTCTATTGTAGTTGTAATTCAGTTCGGTATTGTATTAGTTATTTTATTTTCAATTAACAACCAGTCTGTGAATTTGCTAATATAGGAACAGATATTGGTTATTAAAATTGTGAACCGACCAATTAGGTCATTACAGCCTCTCACGATGATTGTTGTATAGATTTTGAGGAAGTTAAGATAGTTGTAACATAATGTGATCAGTTCGTTAAATTAGAGTTATAGTGTGACAGCGACGTTGGTGTCAGATAGAGCAACTATGAACATGTAAATAAAACAGTAAGGGTCGATACCCGTGCCTCTCAGCTTTGTGTCTCACTCATCCTTTGAGCTAATGTCCCCTGCAACATAACCTCGACGGTTATAGTATCCAAGTGTCATGAAAATGTGCGCAATATGTGGGAAAAAAGAGGGCATTATGTTTAGGGTTAATATTGGGTCAACATTTTGACCACAGCCACACTACAAAAGCAATCCCTATGTGCCCTCTTCCAGATGACACAAAAAATTCACTAGCCATGAGTCAAGTAGTTAAACAATGGAAGGTTTGGTGCTCTCTTTGGGCCAATTGAGCATTGCCTCCTGGCAGCGAGCTGTATCCAATACACAAATAAAAAAAGTTTGTATTCACGAATTTAACTTAATTGAATGATGACGATTACAGTTTGGAATGCCTTTACATACCAGTGATGAGGCAAACCCGTTCAGTCTGCCACCAGGATCGTGTTCTTCTTGTTGCACTCTTTTTCAAGATTGGATGTCCTCAGTGACATTGATGCCAGTGGTGACTCACAGGCAAAAGTGGAATAGGATTGACTACACATGCTGCTTTATTTTCATGATTGTGTCAGAGATAAGTTTGACTTGCAAACACTTACTTAAAGCTAAGACCATCCTAGTATTGAAAGTGTTTTTAAAAATTTCTTTTTTCATGTGGGTTGCTACATATTTTTGCCATTGTGCTCTGTTGTAAACCAAGATCATGCACTCTGCATATCTTCTAACAGCTTAATCATGGTTCCTCAATTCTAAGAGGTCATGAATTGCATTATAACATATACAGCATGTTTATTACCCTCAAAAGCATTTTTTTAAAAATATATAACTGAGGCCTGATTAACCTTTCCAAGTTGACTGAAACATATGCATTTCCCTTCTGAGAAGTGGAATGCCTCAAAAATACCATTATAAATAACACCCCATATAAAGAAATGGTACCAAGCATTGACCCTGAGTAACATCCCATCTTCCCTAAGGACCTCTTCTTTCCGTTTTGGCCCAGGACAACCCGACGCATAAACACCTATTATGCTGTTAGGCGGGCCACGGAGAGGGAAGTCAACATTGGAAAGGTAATCAGGACTCAGTTATGTTATGATTTTTAAAACAATGTATTTTGGCTAAATCATTACAATTTTATGAGGCTGATTACTTACACCAATGCACGGGAGGCCACTTGTATTCAAAGGTGGATATGATGACGTGAACAAGAAAACGCACGTAAAAAGGGTCTCTTTTTCCAACAGGCGGTGTCGCGCGATTACATTGATTAGGGTGTCAAAAACAGCAAAATAAGGAAAAAAGGGTATGTTTTTTCATAACCCGAAATTGTGATGTACGCGAGATCCAAAACATCAACTATTGGAATTGGGAAGTAAAGCAACACGAGCAAGCAAGAATAAGGGTTGTTTCAACACAATGCATGTTTACTTGTTTAAGGTGAGCCAAAAACAATGACAAAAAGACTTGTTTATGGCAGCAAAACAGACAAAAATGCTTTAGGGTATGTTTTGTGTCGGTGGCAATACATTTGTTAGAGGGGGCATTTTTCGGAAGT
Organism: Ophioderma brevispina; assembly: GCA_023653785.1. NCBI lineage: Eukaryota > Metazoa > Echinodermata > Ophiuroidea > Amphilepidida > Ophiodermatidae > Ophioderma > Ophioderma brevispina. Next base: position 23,346 of record JAMKCH010085151.1, read on the forward strand.
CCGTGTTCACGCATCATACCACCTTGAATACAACTGCCCCCCAGGAGCACACCAATGTTTGGACCTGAAACATATGATATAACCATAGTTTGATATTCAATCAACACCAAAACTAGCACCCAGAGTCCGAGGTGGAGCATAATATTTCAGAGTTCGGAAGGATGAGAGCAGCCAAAGGTTAGTACAACAATGCTAACACACACAAAAAAACACATGGAGTCATATATTCCTAAATGTCAGGGCAAAGAAAGCTCACCTAGACTTTTTATTGTATTTAAATGAATTGGCCAAAGTTTTTTGGAAGTAAGCCAATGCCGGAATTCCTACACAGATACAGGCCCGTACGCAGGGGGGGTGCGGGGGTCCCCCAAATTCCACAAAAGGGGAAAAAGGTCGACTTTTTGCCAATTTTTTTGATAAAAAGTTCCAAAATTTAGAGAAAATATGACGAAAAGTCCACTTTTTTGGGATGAGATGTTCAAAACGTTCAAAAATGGACCATTTTAGGGGGTTAAGTCCATTTTTCCAAAAACAGGTCCACTTTTTCGAAGACTCGCACCCCCTGTAAAAAAATCCTGCGTACGACCTTGCACAGATATGATCAAGCCATAATGAGAAGGCGAGAAAGAAAAACTCAGTAGGAGACGGAAGTGCGCAGGAGGCCCGGACAAAGGCCGAAAGCACACTGATGCAATGGCAAAGAACAAGGCTGCAGGGGTTTGCAAGCAACAGAGATTTCAGCAACGGAATCAAGGAAGCGCAAAAACTGACCTGCGTAAGAAACGCGAGTCAGAAGAAGCCTAATCCAAAAAACAGACGAACGAGCCCCAAGAGCGGGGGTCCGAACGGAGCACCACAGACGAACCCAACAGCCTTGTTATGCTAGGCTGAATGGAAGAGGCCCAAGAACCGGTCCAAGCAGGCTAGGCCTCAGAAAGGGCACAAGCTGGCTCGCGTCCCCACGGAAGTGAGGACGGAACGGTGGAGGCGGAACAGCTGAATCGTGATGTCTAAAGTCCCCAAGATGGGAAATAAAATATTCCCCAAAATCCAAGAGAGTGAAAAACCGTTTGATTTGATTGTCACGTTCCCTAAATATGGCGGATAATACGAACAACAAACAATAACTTGTCGATTGCACTCCAGAAGGAATACAGACACAGACACAAAAGATATGGCTTCAAAACAGCAACTTAATGGATTGTACGGGTTCATTACGGTTTACTTTAAATGTTTATGGTAGAAAATCATGATGGTTGTGTGGACCGGAAACGAGATGGAAGACAGTGGTCTTTGAAAAAAATCGAGAAATTCAGAGACACCCGAAATGCAATTCGAATGATAAATCATGTGGTTTACGTAAATCATGTCTAACTACGCGTTCACATTGCATGACAAACAACACAATGCCAACGGTGCGATTAAAATGTTGTTTTCAAGTTATCACGTGACCTCTTTCTTGCCATTAAATTTCCCGAGTCCAACGGTGATGAACGTGCTCCCATCTTTTATTGACATTATCTCATTTGCGGTCCATAGAACCATACCAAATTTCGCCCTAAACATTTAGAGTAGACCCTGACAAACTCGTAAATTTCATTAAGCGACTATTTGGCAGCCATTTTTGATGTTCCTTTGCCTCTATTCCTTCTGGAGTACAATCGGCAAGTTAACATTAGCCAGCTCCTTTAACCCACCATATTTAGGGATCATGATAATCAAATTAAAGGTTTGTCGCACTACTTGCTTCTGGGAAATAGCATCTGTTTGAAAATCACTACTTTGACAATAATTACGTAATGTGTAGTCAAGAACTCCTGATACAATATTAAATCAATTTCTGAATATAAATTGCTTTTCTGCATGTTGCAATACTTTTGGCCAGTGTGTGTACATTTAGCACAAATAAAGGTGAAATCGACTTTGTTTGCACAAGTTGAATAAGCCTTTTACTAGGATTCACAACTACTTTGACCATTTTGTTTAACTTTTGTGTTACTCTTTATATACTTCCAGTAAAAAATCTCATTTCCCCTTTCTTCAGACAAGGAAGTGTGAATGAATGAAACGCCCTGGAAGCCTCCAAAAACATCAGAAAGAGATGATTGTGTCCTCATTGTTATTGCTGAATGGGATGAAAAATTTGCTATGAAATACAGAAAATTATGGCAAAATGCAATAATCACTCAAATTTCACTATCAACAGTTAATTGTCTGCTTGAAGCCACGAACCACGCATCAAGATCCTACTATCCCACAAAGTCTGAAACATGCTTATTGTTGCCTAACAAAGTGTAAGGTAAGGGAATTTAAACAATGACTGGGACGTCTTGTTCACTGATGAAAGTTGGTTTTGCTAGGACTTCAATAATGGACAGGTCAGCATTTGTAGGTTGCCTTTGGAGAGGTTCCCTTGGTATCTGCATTAAGGAAATGCTGGATAATGGAGGTATAGGTGAAGGGTCTGGGGTATAGCATGGAAAGGATGCGTAAGGCTAATAATAACTGGTACAGTTTAACTATGAAATGCGAGTGATGATTTGTTGAAGGTTTAATATGTAGTTCTTTCATCAGTAGGGAAATTAGGCCTGTATTCCGCAAGCAATTAACACGATCCATACGATAACCATATTTAACTGTCCATCTAATAGGCCATCATATTAGATATGCAAAACAAACAATCCTTTTCATTATCATCTATTTAGTTTTGGTTGTTTTAGTCACCAAATATATTTTCTATTTCAACAACATTAGTTAAAAGGGCAAGTAAAAAATAAAAACCAACCCGTAGCAGCTGCATGCACTGCGTGGACCTTATACAGTCGTGCGTAAACATTTGCGTGACGACACATTCTTAATAATCGGCTTCATATTATCTAATACGCAAAAATAATCATGTTTTGCCCATATCTGGCCAAAACAATGTATGCGTAATTTGCTTACTACACCGCCCACTGAATAGGAACTATCGGAGAATAAAGGTACTTGTCTCTGCATGGATCTGTTATGTCATACGAATGGGCGAACGCATTCTTAAAAGTAGAACAATGATTGCTTTGGGGGGGTGCACAGCGAGTTGTTTTACGCTAAAAATTGTGCTGTCACCCGAATGATAGGTACATAGCAGAGGCTACAAACAATACCTTTACTCTATTCCTAAACACATTCATCAAATAAGCTATTAGTAATGAATATTACTAACTATTATTGTAGATTTATCCAATAACTTACCCGGATTTTTAAATCGATCAGTTGTTATTAATAAGTGCCTTCAATGGGCCCGAGAAGCGTCTGCATATTGCGTTGCTGGTATGCACTGAACCGTGTGATATCGTCTCATATTCACAAGCCTAGCGACCCAATGAAATTGCGTTAAACCCCCGCCCCAATATCAAGTGTTTAAGAATGCAGATGATGACATTGCAAGAACAGAACTAATGACTTTTGGTTGCCACCCGTTGTTCCATGTACAGCCAGGTCATCAGATCTTTAACGGTATTGAATATCTTTGGGATGAATTTGGGTGACGCGTGCATGATGCAAACATTTATCTATCTCCCCCAACAGTGCTTCAGGAGCTAAATGAAAGACTTTACAAAGAGTAGGTGAGAATTCCCTAAACTGTTATTCAGAAGCTTATGCTCAGTATGAAAGTAACAATGATTGAATGCATCTGTGGTGTGTGTATGGGGAGGTGACCAGGAGTATAATAGTAAACAAAACAACAGCAAAACCTCAATTTCTACTCCTTTAAGTCAATTAACCACTCTCTAATCCATGTCATCTGTAGTGTTACCCATAAATCAACACTTTTCTTCTTTACACAACACCCAGAGGGTGTATTGAGTCAATCCCACATGCACCAGTTTTGGGAAATTTCACCTCAATAGGGTCATGTGATCACATAAAAATCCTATTCTTAACACATAAAAACCGTGACTTTAACGCTCATTTTAGCCCACAAAGCGTTAGTACTTATTAGGGAATTTTTTGCATGATTATGAAATGTCTTGTGGTTCTTAAACTTTTGGAACACTTTATCCCTAAGTACTGACATGTGTTTAGTACAGTACGGTATAGGCACATTGCTATGCATCATGGGATTGATTCAAAACACCCTCTGCACAACACCTATGTATACTCACTGCATTGATGGAACACAAGGATGCACTATTAAAAATATGCATGTGTTTTAACTAAGGCATATCATCTCTTTAAGATTAGAATGCAGTCTATTGCACCAACCTACATTCATCAGTTAGAATAGTTCAAGTTCAATTTATTCAGCAAATATACAAAAAAAATACAGGATGAAACATATGAAATGTGCTAGGACTACCGATAGACAACCCCGGAGGGCTTATTTACGTCAGTAGCCCTTGTTAACTAAGTTAAAATAATGCGTATAAGAAAAGTTTGATCAATCATATATAATAAGTACTATATCATCGAATAGGGCAAAAAATTGCACTACATCCCCCGCACCCGCCACACATCATGAACTATAATTTAACAATAGAAAAGTGCACGTGATATGGGGCGGTATAGCAGAGGGTATAATGCAACCATGCCCGAGCAAGAAAATGTACAACATGATTAGAGAAACTTAAATTTGAAGGCGATGCACATAAAGAGCCAATATGTTCTTCATCAAGCCTGTTTTATTGCTACCTGTCTTCATGCTCCTCCTCATATGAGAACTCCCCTGATGTACATATAGATGTGAGTCCCACCACTGCCACCAGTAGACATACACATATCAGTGCTGTGCTCCAATACCCTGAGTACTGATGTAAATGAAACCCAACAAACCTGTCAACAAATAAAACAAAATACATACTTCAAACATTATACCAACAAAAACATAAACTTTTGCCATGTTACCGAGAACCTTATTTTTTAAATAACATTTGTGACGTGATCAAAGGAAATTTGTCGGACGTTGCTAATATTGATTTTAAGAAATGGACTAAACGAGATGATAAGTCTTATATTTTTTATTGTTTAGGAATGTCAAGGAATTGATTGTATCAATGGAACCAGATGTCACCGGGTTTGAATCAAAATGTAGCATTTTGAAGTGGGAAGTAGCTTAAATTAAAAACTCAAATTTGAATACTACCAACATGTGACTCACTCATTTCCATTGATTGTGTCACATGTAGAAGTAGCTCACTCAAGAGGTTGTTACAATATATGGAGCCAGCATTTAATTTAATGATTTGGACCTGATCTAACAAACACTGAATGCATTACTCACACAAAATTGTATTGCATGTTTACTAGTGGTATGTCCACGAACACACAAAAATGTTAAACTGGAGGAACACTGTGCACATGGGGCATAAACCAACCCACTGAATAGACTTCACTGATATTGTCATTTGACCATATTTTGACTTAGACCTTCGGAGGGGACGTTAAGCTGTCGGACGTTAAGCAGTCAGTGTCCAATAAGAGTAGCGTGTAAACCCCCGACTGTTCCCAATCTGCCCCCAGTCTCAAAAAACGGGCCATGTTAGGAGCGTTCGTATCATGGATACACGCGGCCCCGGATCAGCTTACTCAGTTGAATATATCCTGATACCACCACAAGCCATTTCCAATGACTTGATGGATACGCTAAGAAGAAGAAGACTTAGACCTCTAAACTGCTGCTTATAACAAGAGCTCACAATTGGTTTTTTAAAGGGATTCGCAGCCCTGTCCCCCGACTTCCCTCAAAAAAGTTGAGATTTTTGTATTTTCTGAACCATTGACCCAAGTACAGTATTTGTACTTGATCGGATGAGCAAATATGATGGTCACGGTAAGAAATTTGCTATTTTAAATCATAAACGGTCAGAAATTACAGCACAGTAGCCTATGGGACACTCACTGTGATACAGGCATTGCTCATAGCACTAAAATTCAAAATAAAAATCAACTGTAACTTTTGAGAATAAGCTTTCTCAAGGATATCCAGTTAACCATAAATAAAACAGATGTCAGAATCATAAAATGCATCTTCAATTTTATAATAAAATATTTTTTTTAAATATCACATTTATGTTTGAATTCTGTTTACCTTTGCTCTAGTTTGTTTTATGCCTTGAAAGACACTGTTTTCTGTAGAGCATCATATAAATGTTTACTTTTTACTATTATTATGCCAAAGCCAACACAATGGTATAGTTATTTTGGTCAGTTGAGCATGTTTGATATTTGACCTTTTGTGGTGGCATCCTCTGGCAACTCTAATTAAATAGAGGAACATTATTCAGCTTTTCTTGATCCACATATGAAAGTATTCCTGTTAGGATTCCACATTTTAAAAAAACACATCACAAGTACACTACACCTATGAAGACATCTTGCACTACTCTTTATCAGTTCATTAGTTAAAACTAGAATTTTGTGGTTCTTGGCTTTCGCGCTTGCTATATTTAAAGAATATAGCTGTGGGCCGCCCAGCCTATTTTACAACTGACCTCTCATGACCCTTGACCATAGCCCCCACATGACCTTGTACCTAGTCCACAGGACCTTTGACCCCAACAAATGAGGGTATCCCATGATGCACCTATGACTCAATTTTGCATTTTACCGTTTTAACTTGACCTCATATGTCTTTTGACCTTGGTATGTACCTTTGACCTCATCAACATATGAGAGATGCCATGGTGCACCTATGACACAATTTTGGATCCAACTGAACTTCAACTTTTAAATTGCGGTCAATTTTAAAGAAATTATCATTTTAGTGACACATACATACACTCATCCACACATACATACACACGCACAATAGATTGCTAAGTGGTCCTGGCAACTACGCTGGTGGTTCACAAAAAGCCCACCTAATGGTGCCAATTATGGTTATGAAACATACTTACCCATTAGGACACTGTAGAATGAAGTCATTATAGCCATCACCATTTAGGTCTCCTATAACTAGAGGTGCATCAGGTTGACATGGTAAGGAGTGTTCAGCTAACCAACGTCCATCTAACAGTGAGATCAGTACCATGCTATCCCAACCAACTAATACTGCTGCATTCTGGGCAATAAACAAAATTCCTTAGGATTAGTTTGAGCAAGCATAATTACAATAAAATATAAACAGTAATGACTAATACTACAGATCAGAGTTAAGAAAAGCCACGCCATGAAATCAGTTTTAGGTAATATGAATGATGTTTACTTTAAAGTTTCTTGGCAACGAGAGATGTCACATATCACGGTGTCCCAAAAATTCCAAACGTATGATTTTTGGCGCCCTCCTCCACTGCTGTAAAGCTTCCATCAAAAAATATCCCCATCTGAAAGATTAAGGTGAGAGAAATTTCCTTTGGTACCAAAAAATGTGAAATTTCTTATTTTGTATAGGAAGGCAAATACCCAAATTCAGCCTATGTTTGTTTTAATGTTGAAATATAAGCAAATCAAAATCACCTTTTTCTCTCTTTTAAGCATTGTTCTGTTTGCCAAATACAAGGTAAGAATCTATTGAGTGTCTAATCTATATGGAAATTTACTCATTATGACACAATATTTGGGTTTGTCTTCAAATCTGTGGTGAACCTTTAATTGCATTAGGGAGGCCTGACTTAAATCATTTTTCAATCCAATATAAAAAGGAATGACTAAATATTATACACCAGGGTTAGAAAAGCAATGACATTGAAAAACAAGTTTTGGGGACACATGTATGACTGTCTATTTTACTAGTAACTTGCACTTAGGGGTTGCATTACTTAAATCAGTTGATTTGAATCAAATATTTAATCCAGATTTTAAATCAAATGATTTAGAAATGTAAAAAAATAAAATATTCATGTAAAAAAGATTGATTGACGCTTTGGGTGGTCTCCCAACTTTATTAAATACTCTAACGTTTACCCTTGGGCTTTTAAGAACGATTGAGGCACTATTTACAAGAAAAGTGGTTACATGTATGTATGCACCCTGGTTTCACCACAAGCAAGGATTCGTAATGCAACTGGTTCTTTGGTTCAATTCTTTTTACAATGAAGTTTCAGAGCAAATCTGATGTAACTCATGCAAAGGAGGGTGATCAGAAAATTAATAGGGTTCCTTCACTGTCTCAGTGCATATGATGGGCCTCTGTCTCACATAGTGTAAAACTATTTTATAATCAATCACTTCAAAACTAGGTGGTATTCCAACAACAATGCGCACAAACAGTAAAATACACTCATCAACAAGTCCAATTAAAGCAATATTGGCACATTTTTTGAAGAGCGCCCCCAATTTTCAAAATTTGATAACGTTGGTAATTGTCTTGGAAACTATATCTGCGAACGAGAATGCTAAAAAATGCGTATTTATCACAAAATAAGCGATTTTGTAATTAGAATTGGGATCCCAGATTGGACTTAACGGCAGAGCTAGAAATGCTACGTTTATGTCCGTCCATGATGAAATAGTGCCACCTCGAGAAAATAACCTCTAACTTGACTTGCCCGAACTCTTAAAACAACTAATGGATGAGCGTAGACACATACATGGCGCTATTTCCCGGCTATTTCACATTGGAAGGCCGTTTCCAGCAGCCGTTGAATTATTATCGGGGATCCCCGATAATAATTATTCTAGTACAAAATTCCTTCGTTTGTGACACATAGACATTTTCGAGATTAACCATTCACAGGTATAGTTTACTAGCCAGTTACCAATGCGACCGTGTAAAAATCTCCAAATTTTTGAAAAATTGGGGGCGCCCTTAAAAAAAATGTGCTAATTGCTTTAAACCATTATTTCTTGAATATAAGCAGAATCTGGTATTGCTAAACTTCAACCAGGAAAAGCAGTAGGCCTTGACATCATCTCAACTGAGCAGCTAAAAAATCTCGGCCCAGTAGCAAAGGAATGGCTTCTTGAGCTCTACAATTGCTGCCTTATTTCCCACAGGTTCCCAAAGATCTGGAGGAAAGCACATGTTATGGCACTCCTAAAGCCTGGGAAAGATCCATCCAATCCCAAGAGCTACAGACCAATATCACTCCTCAGCCATACCTACAAGCTCTTTGAACATCTCCTGCTCAATCGTATCGCACATGTGATAGACGAACACCTCATACCAGAACAAGTAGGTTTCCAGCCAGGCAAATCAACGACAAGCCAAGTACTCAACCTAACTCAACACATTGAGGATGGTTTCAAGAAGGGTATGGTAACTGGAGCTGTGTTCGTCGACCTATCGGCAGGGTACGACACTGTTAATCACAGATGCCTTCTCCATAAGATTCTGTAAATTACCAAGGACATCCGCTTGACTGAGCTTATCCAAGGATTGCTGGCAAACAGGATGTTCTTTGTTCAGCTAGGAGCGAAGAAGAGCCGATGGCGTAGGCTCAAGAATGGTCTACCACAAGGGAGTGTGCTCTCCTGTTCAACATCTATACCAACGACCAACCTAGGAGTGCAGGAACCTGTCGTTTTATTTATGCAGACGATCTTTTGGAATTGGTGCACAAGATGCCGACTTCACAGTTGTTGAAGAGAGACTCTCCAAAGCTTTGGATGAACTCACTCCTTATTATGAGGAAAACCACCTACGTGCATATCCATCTAAGACATAGGTGTGTGCTTTCCATCTACGCAACCGTAAAGCCAAACGTCAGCTTAAAGTTACCTGGTCTGGAACACCCCTGGAGCACTGTGATAACCCCGTCTACCTAGGAGCTACCTTGGACCGCACTCTCTCTCTTATAAGACCCACATTGTGAAGCGAGAGTAAAGTATGTTACGCCATAACACATCTGGAAACAAACTCCCACTGGCACAAGATGGGGTGCTCGTCCACCTACCATAAGATCGACGGCACTGACCCTGGGCTATCATGTGCAGAGTTGCCTGCCCTGTATGGGAAAGATAACTATCAAGAAGCTTGATTCGCGTTAAATGCCCCCTGCGGCTTATAACAGGATGCCTCCGTTCCAACACCAACGGAAAAACACTGTATTACATCCTAGCAGGAATGCTCCACCAGACACCGTCGTAGGAACAGCATGCAAGAGCGTAGCTGCCAAGTATCTAATGTGAAGCACCCTTGTTGGACAGATACCTGCTGCCCACTGCCTTACAATGCCAGAAGTTTCTTAAGCAAAGTCCAACCTCTGGAAACAGTCTCTAACGAGTGTAAGAGAGTCGCCTTGTGGGGAAAGAAAGGGGATTGCCATCACAAGTAACATCTATTGGTATTGAAACCGGTGAGCTCCCCACCTGGAGCTGACTCTCATGGGCTGAATGCGATTTGCCTCAAACAGATTGAGAACCAGAAATTGGCCGATCTAGGTGTCCTTCAGAGGTGGGTACCTGGAAGGCAGATCCGGACACTACCTGTAGTTGTGGAACAACAAACGCAGACAATGGCCCATCTCTTGGTCTGCCCACTGCTGGAGCACAATGCACAAATAAGGACCTTGCTGGAATTAAGTGAAGCAGCCGACAATGTACCCATATCTGGCTGGATCATATTTGAGAACCACGTGTTTGGACATGATAAGAAGAAGAAAATTCACAAAAGCCATTCCAAAATAATAATGTTACAGAATATGACATTCACGATGTGATGGCCTGTTTTAATTTTCCCTGCCGTGTTACCTTGACTGCTTTAGATCAAGTAGATGAACTGATAGTATTTATATCTTCCTTACTTCCTCTGCTTTGTCTTATAACAGGCCAACACATAAATTAATAAAGTGGTCAAACGAGCTGTGTATACTGACTAGTTGTATCATAGACCTGGTAGTGATAAGCTGTAGGATGGCATGAAGGCATTATTATATACATCATCAATTCTGGTGCAACAGTAATGTCTGTTTAATACTGTCATGTGTCAGCCCATGTGGGCGTGTGTGTAACTGTGGTCATAGGGAAAAACAAACATAATTCAGGGTACATAAGGGGAGTGGAAGAAAAATAATATGTAAAGGCATGGTGTGGTGGCAACACTGTACTTCAACTCACTTCTAAACATCTTGAGAAATAACATGTTCACATATCAAAACATGAAGTTAAGTTCACATTCCAGTTTAACCATTCGCGATTTTGGATGGCTAATGTTACAATAGGGGGGGGTTGGGCATAAATGGATATTGTTTCTAATTTCTTTCAAAAATTTATAAGTGGTATTTTTCTTAGGCCATTTGGTTGTTGGAAAACAAATACAGAGCAGCTTTTTGGCTAAGATGAATTTTAGGTGGTAAAATTAATTTAAGTTTGTCATGAAGTTAATGGGATTAATCACTTGCCAAAAATCTGACACAAAACCCAACCATTGAAAATTCTATATTACTAGCACATACGCATAGGTAATATTGCTTACCTTTATAAAAACCCCCCCCCCCCCCCCCCCCCCCTAGTTTCCAAAGTAATCACGTTCATGATTGCCGAACAGGGTTCCCAGGTTCTTCCACAGGCGGGGGGAAAAAACCGCGGTTTTTTCCGCGGTTTTTTCCATTGAAGAAAAAACGGGTTTCTTCCAGTTTCTTCCACGGAAAGCGAAGAAACTAAAAAAGTATTTAAAAAGTTTCTATTTAAAGCAAATGACTTATAGTGTTGGTTTTATATTATACAGTGAATGAAATATAGGAATATAATTCAATAACCATTAGGGACCCCTACCTACCCCATGCAATTGCATAATCAAACCGCATTTATTCACAAGGCCTAATATAAAAAAAACAGGAAGAAACTGAGTCTCACTTTTCACACCAGCCAAGGCCAAGCAGAGTCTCCTTTGTAAGACTTGAACATTTCAAAATATGTTTAGTCTCCCTAACCCAGGTTTCTCCCAATACTAAAGCATTTACACCAAAAGAACACTTAATGTTTGCTACCTTATGATTTGTAGTTAAATAAACAAAAATATGTATTTTTAAAGCTTTTTAATTGTTGCATCTACAATTACAACTGTTGACTAGTATAAATGTGCACATGGAACATGGAAAGACTTGGAAAATAAGTCACAATTATCATCTGTATAATTGATAGCAAGTCAAAACAAAATTGTGAAAAATTTTACTATAATATTGCCACGGTAATACTAACATGACAATATAAAACTTGTAAATTAATTTTGAAAAAAAACAATTGTTAAATTTAGTAACTTCAAGTGCCTTGTGATTTGAAGGGCCAAGCAGATGACTCTGGTGTAATTAGTATGTTGTTCATAATACATTCTTTATTTCTTCCAGTTTCTTCCAATTTCTTCCAGTTTCTTCCAGTTGCTTCCGGAAGAAACTGGAAGAAGAAACGCCTTTTTTCCAGTTTCTTCCATTTTCCGGAAGAAATAGGTTTCTGCCGGAAGTTTCCGAACCCTGTTGCCTAAACTGAAAGAGAAAATGTCTTCACCTGGCAGAGGGAGTAAGAGAGTAGAGTCACTAATGAATGAGCACTGCATCATTTCACGTAATGGTCGGGATTGTCATAGCCACTAAAAACAACTTTTTACTTACAATGCTGCCTTCTACTGTCTATTGTTTATAATAGGATTACAGTTGGAATCGAAAACCACTGGCATGGGCACTGGCATATTATGGAATGGGGTGTACAGCTTCACCTTACAAAAAAGTACACTGCCCTTCATAGCACTATCATAAATAGTCTCTTGCAAATTAGTTGCAATTGTCTGTTGTACGTATCACTTGTGGTATGAAAACCGTATTGATATATTGTAAAAGCTTGACCTTACAACGACACTGTTCTTCACATCCACTAACCAATAAGATCGGGTCATGTTGGTTATTCTATGTATTACCCTGCCTCAACTGTAAAGTAATGTGGTAAAAATTAGTTTTGCTTCCATTAGAGAATGACTTTGTTTTGGTTTTTCTTGAAAAGTGGTTTAGCTGTTCAAAGTGGAGAAAGAAACCCCCATCGCATACTAGGAACAAGGGAAACAATTATAAACATGGCCATATACAACATGCTCAGCGTGAAACACCCTGGAAAAATCTGGAATCCACGGCCTGGCAGGAATTGAACCCCGGGACCGGAGTATCCTTTCTCCCTTGAAATATAAGATGTTAAGAAATGCGAAAGATCACGTATGATCTCGTAGTATGGTGTGTACGTTATAGAACTTTATATATCCCTACAGTGGCAATGGTTAGTCTCATACCTACTTGTTTAGTGTTATTTATTATAATGTACTTCTTGCGGAAGGAAGTTATAGGGCAAAATCAATGAGTAAGATAGTTACTTGTTATGTTTGTCTGATATAGGAAAATATACATTTTGATTCATGTACAAAATTTAAAAGTCCATTTACCAACCTAATAATCATCTAGGTCAAAAAGCTCTCCATGATGTGTTTTCAGAAACCAAATAATGGTCTAGAATCACTCGTTTTGAAAAAGATGGTAGTGTGCCCAACCCTAGTTACAAGCATACCTTCAGAGATTTGCATCATATTGTATATCTTGCCAAAAGTCTGCTCAAATTTCGAAAAGAAATATGCAATTGCATAAAATGGGACATAAAAAATACTAAAAATGACAAACAATTCACATTTTGATTTTTGTATATATGAAAATTTAATAAATTTATAAAGCGCTTTTACAAAGTAGGCAAGGCCTGTGAGAGGAAAGGAAAATTAATGGCAGGATAAAGGTGAGACTTTAAATGGCTCTTAAAAACCGAGAGACTATCAAGGTCAAGACAGGGGGCAAACCCGTTCCAGGGGCGAGGGCCAGCGAATGACAAGGCATGATCACAGACTTGTTTATTTGACAAGGAACAAGAAAATTGATGGTATAGCTAGAATGGAGAGCATACGTTGACTAGTAAAGCTGGAATATGCCAGACAGATACTGAGGGAGAATTGATATGAAAGCTTTTGAAAGTCATGAGAAGAACCTTCATCTCTGAGCAAGTGTAAGTCAGTGGAGAGTGGAGTAATGAGATGCTAGTTGCCTAAAATAAGATGAGCACACTGTTTTGCAAAACTGAAGACAATTCAGGCTTTTTATTCAATGCCATTCAAAAAGAGTTGCCAATAATCATTTAGACAAAATCAGGGTGCGGACAATGTTATGGCAAGTATCTGTATCAAGAGATTTGCATATATTACGATTGAGGTTATATAATTGAAATGACGAGCGAGCCAAAGAAGTGATATGATTAACACATGGTCATGGAGCTATCAAAAATGAACCAAGGTTCCAGATAGGAGGGAAACTATGGAAGGACTTGAGAATAATGTTTTAAGAAATCATATGGTGAGTGATATAATCCAACATGGGTAAAAAAAGATATTTTTTTTGAAATTTTTACTTAATGGTTGTGTAAGTTATAACCTAGCATTTGAGATTGGCCATAGATAAAACTGTGTTAAACATGCCAGTGACTGTGAACCTCTACTTATTATCAATATATATGCAGCTTTACCTGCCAATTAAAATGTCCCAATGGTCCATAGCTGGTGACTCTTCCATTACTGACCAAGAAGATACTATCTAGACCTTGTTGTACCCAGCGTAGATGATTGAACCCTAGAAGATGGTTCAAGATGCCTCGCTTCTGAGCAACACTATTCAAGTAAGCAAAGAGAGAACCTATAAAATTTTGTCAACATTCTTAACATGCCACATTGTGGGTGGGTACTTAAAGCGGCACTGGCACATTTTCACAAAATATGAAATTTCTTCAATTTGCTCTCAAATGATAGTCTAGGCCATTGGAAGAACAGAGATATATTTTACACATAAAAATAACAAACCCCAAAACAGATAGGGACATTGATATGAGGATAAAGACATCCAGGTAATTGTAGGCAAATTTTTAAGTTTTCCGATGACTAATCAACAAATGTGTATATTACATGAATATTTTTGACTCGTACTCACTGATATTAAAACCACAAAGGTTATAGACCGATCAAACAGTGTGCATAGCGTGGGAAACATGCATACGGCGTGCGTCGTTATTGTGTTAAACGCCATTTTCGTCGTCTGCTGAATTTAACGTCGCCGCGAAATTATAAAATTGCTAAAAAGTCGTTCTGTTTACCCATAAGGAAGCTGATTTGGTCTTAATCATTTTCGGGTGAGGGGTTTTGTATATGAAAGCCTTACAGCCATGCAAAAATATCGATTTTGAAAAATTTGAGGGCGCACTATTTTTCAAATGTGCCAGTGTCTCTTTAAGTTATTTAAAGTTTAAACTACTTAAGAAACAATTAAAATATATGGAAAAATATGGAGAAACAATCTGAGATGAATAAACCTAACAGAGATTCGAAGCAAGTAATCAATGGATTGTTTGCAGCGTGCAGCGTCTGGTACAGTATTGTTATGTTAATTCAACGATTCCCTCGACTGATCGAGAAGCAGTAATCGTTATTCAATACATTTCAATTATAACCCCAAGATTTGAGTTTGGCGGGCTATTTTTTAAATAAATGATGCTATTTGCCAAAAAGATGTTATTTGCCAAAAAGCGAACACAGTTTAGTACTCAATGACTGTTACATATAAGCCATGGAATAACTTAAAATGACTCCATTTTTGTACACTCATTTGTCAACTAGAATTTGTCAGGTAGAATTTGCTTAAACTAATGACATTCTTGGATATCTTCAAAATATCCTGAGTTAATTAAAATGTGTATTTCCTCTTTCAATATCACAAGAATTGAAACAAATTTGGGCCAGTTTATTTATCAAACTCATATTTTTTTAACAGAATTGGATCTAATTGGACATTTTATTTGAATTTTGACTTATGTCTTATGAAAATAAAGTTATTGATGACATAGCCAAACCCATAAAGTGTTAATGTGAGCTGGTCCTAAGAACAATTACATTCATCTCAGGTCATGAATTGGAAGCACAAAATTGGGTAAAATTGCCTGATCTACAGGATACCTCGCTCATAGAAAACTTAAGGCGCTCACCGCGCTGCCGTGCGGCCAAGTCATTGCAAGCCGAAACAGACCTGGTTCGATACGCTTGAGCTGTTAACAATGGATCACAACTTTGCTTCTGATCTCTATTAGGTTAAACAATAAACCTTCAAGTGGAGGAAAAACCTTAAAGGGCACATTTAATTTCAATTTGCAGAACCACAGGAAAAACAGATGGAAGGATGCCTAAAGGTCATAAATAGTGTATGCCGCTTACCGCATTGCCGCTCTGCTGATGATGAATTACGTCACTCGCAATCGTGTCAGATCCCGCTAGCGGTGACCCAGCGGTGACCCGCGGAAACGCGTCAAGCCTATAAAATCAATCTCCCTGCGCTCGGGCTGTCGCTTTTCCCAAAAGCGGCAAATCGCATTGAGTTGACTTGATGTTCAACTTTAGAGCGGTGTCCGCCCGAGACGTAGTTCAAGCGATAGTGCCGCTTGACTATAACACCTCATCCTGCAAGCGGATGCGTGAGCGGCAAGTGGCAGACACTTAAGTTAATGAATTAAGTGTGGGGGATAGCATGTTGCTGGTATTTAAACATGCCCACTTTCTCTTGCAAATTGCTCTAAACGTGTGATTAATTTAACTTCACTGGTAGGGCAATATCCACTTTAACTGTAGTCTTTGCACTTGCAGAGGTACCATATGATGATCTGCATGTTCAAGCACTATACAGATCAACTACCAAATATGGTTTTAAACGAGGCATAGTGATGCAGCACCCATGAATTGGGATGGTTAGGGATTGCATAGTTGTGGGGTCAGAGGTCATTGTAGGGTCATCACAGGTCAATTGACATATAGCCCATGGGGCTTGGCCAGTGGTTATCTGGAGCAAGTTAGTGCTATTACAACTTAAACTTGGAAGAATGTTGTGATATTTGGGGTCAAAGGGTCATCTAGGGCATGGAGGCAAAGGGCATATGGGCCATAAGAGGGCATTCTGTGCTTACCTAAGAGTTCTGGACCGGTGGTTTTTTTTTAATATTACTTTACTAGGAGGGTTTCCTTGGATTTGGCTATACCGTGTTTTGCGATCACATGGATTGAAGACCTAGGTTTGCGGTTCCTTTGCATTTCTGGAACCCTGATGACCTGGTCATTGACCTTTAAAATTTTCGTCATCAACAATCGACCTCCACCCACCAAGGTTCGCCTGGATACACCAAAGGTTACCCCATTTGACCTTGCATGAACCCCTGATGAACTTGTTGCGACTAACTCTACCACATAAAAAAAAATCATATTCCATACGTCAAGCATGGGCCAAGTAACCCAATAACGGACCATGGATGACCTTTGACCCCAAAATGACCCCTCGAAAACGTGACACAAAACTCGTAAGGCGAAAATCTACCACATACCAAAATAATATACACATATCAAAGCCAGCAACGTACCCGATAAAGACATGACGGACCCTTTGACCCAAATGGACCCCTCGAAAACATGACCACAAAACTCGTAGGCGAAAACTCTACAACATACCAAAACTCATACCATACGTCAAAGCACAGCCACGTACCCGATAAAGACCCCTGGATGACCTTTGTCCCCAAAATGACCCCCGAAAACATGACCACAACTAGGTTACGGCGACGAAAACTCTACCACCATACCAAAACTCATATCCATACGTCAAAGCAACGGTAAGTTTACCCGATAACGACCCTTGGATGACCTTTGCGACGCTGCAACATTGAGATTTTGGAATCAGGGAGATTTTGTGATATTGAATCAGGGGGAGATTTGATAAGAATCAGGGAGATTTAAAAAACAATAGCGAGCATTTCAGTTGTAATACTGGCACGGACAGGGTTTTAATTCAAATTGAAACTAAAGAATAACTTATGGCGAAGTGATCAATTCCCTGGCCGTGGGAAGCGTGGCCGAAGCGACAGCAGAGGGCACTCAAAACCAGGTGCATGCAAGACCAAAAGTGACCTGATAATTGCAACCAAATTTTGCATAAGACCAAAATTTGTCTTAATTCACAGAAAAACCAAGAGGCAATAAATTATTTAGAACACAATAAAACAAATTGGAGAATTAATTGACGGTGGCTAACAATGAATTCATTTTGACAAAGATTTTAATGAGGAATTACGATTTGCTTTGTAAATGCCAAATTAGCAGGAATAAAATATGTAAATTTTTACTTATTTTGGAAAAATAAATTATTTCACTGCAAAGATAATTCCCATGCCTGGAGGTGACGATAAAATCACATGGGCCGTTGACTGGGAAAAGAAAACCTAATTTCTTGATTCAACTTAAAATCATTTTCCACACAAAAAGGAACGTCAAAAATAAATTCAAACACAGTAACTGGACACATTACAATGCCGGCACGAAATTACGAAATTCACACCCATACATGTAAAATCATTGCCGCTACTCACTGTTTCCCACATATCACTTCGAACAGACTCGTCGGCTATCTATCTAAATTAGAGTTTTAACACCCCAAAAAAGAAACACTTGGACAAGGCTTAATAAATCCTAACACCCATTACAAATAATATGACTGGATCGACCTCAAAAATTCCAGGACTACACGGAAAAATCGATGAAATCAATCGACACTCGATCGCGATAAACTTCATCATGCCGCATCAAAAAGTTATCCACACATGTCACCAAACGCTAAAGACAAACATGGTCAGAAATTGGGCGGGGCTTTATTTACATATAAGCGCCCAGCCACCCAAGACGCCAACATTGACGCGGACAAATTCTAATAGCAATAAGCCGGACGAGTGGGGTTATATTAACTCGCGCGCAGCCACTCAAAATGCTTTGGAAAAAAGACGATACTTGAAATACAAAAGACCTTGGTCATTACTAATGACACCAGACAATTTAAGAAAGCACCAAATGCAAACCTCCAATTCATGAGTGTACTTGTGCCACAGCAAAATCTATCTCGGCAAATAATCGGACATGTCAATTTAACCATACTGAAAATTTCATTGAGAAAATGACAATTTATGAAATATGAAAAATTAACGGCAGCTAATATTCACACAAAAGACTTTATCAGTCTCCCCGATAGGGGTGAAAAGCAACCCGCAAATATTTATCAAGAAAAAAAACATTTGGAAAGGGGAAAAGATTTTAACCTAAGGCTTTATGCAGAGGACTACCATAACAAGAGTGACGCTTTCGCTTGTAGTTCTTAAACCTTTGACACAAATTACCTTTAACCAAATGAGCAACACAGAGGAAATTTGGAAAGGAAAAAATTATTTTGAGCCTAAGGTTTTACGAGAAGAGGACGACCATAACACAGAGTGCCGCTTTCGCGTGTGTAGTTCGTAAACTTTTAACTGAAAAAAATTACCTTTGACCAAATGAGCGATACAGAGGGGGGAAAAGAGAAGTAGTTTAATAGAAACTTGGCCTATGACTAACTTGCAAAGGGTGAAAGCATTTCAAAGCTTTCACATAAGTCCAAGAAAGGACTCCTTCAAATTTTCAATGTCATGATGATATCAAAATCAAACTGAAGCGATTACTAAAAAAATACTCTACCTTACTTCTCCGAAAAACTAAGTAAACCTACAAATACATAATTATGCATAAGCCCTGCGTCAGATTTGAAAAAATAATTATTAACCAAAACATTGAAAACCAAACAAACATACAGCTTAAATCTTTACTCCCACACCCCAACCCACAGATTCATCCACACATTCAGATTCATCCATCTCTCAGCATCCCAGCTCACATACTCCCACACACATGCCAAGCTGGAATTCACACACACAATCACACACAATCAACACAAAGCAAAGCACAACTTCCTCTCCAATCACAAAGGAAACAGGTGAGCAAAAAAGAGGGAAACATGAAAAATGGTAAAGTGATAAGCAAAATCAAAAACCCAGAGGGCAGCAGTAAAAATATCAGATTCAACAGCAGGCAGAGGGTGATGACTTCACAGATTTCGGAAATTAATAAATAAACACTGCATTTCACAAAAAATATTAAAATTACCATAAAACACAATTTGTGACAATACCTCTCAAGAGGATACAGCCAATGGATAAGTCTTAAAGCTCAATTGAACGATTCACTTTAAGGGAAAAACACTTTCGTCGGAACTGAGTCCCATTTGGATTTTTTGTGAAAAGAATGACATGAAAAGGTTGCTGGAAGGTAAAAGTCAACTTTAAAGGTTGTAACTTGAAAACGAAGCACCTACATAGTTATGAAATCATCATGAGATAAGGCTCTTTAAAATAAAGCTTTGTCCCGAAAAATTGACAGGCTCCGCCGTATGACAGACCCATTTAATGAACTGTCAGTGGGAACAAGTCCACAACCAGGCACTATAATCTATTATTAAACTAACACTATGACTAATAGCATGATGAGGGCAATCTACAAAAAGGCAAACAGCAATCACAAAAGGTTCACTTATCTTCGTGTAGGACGTATCCCTTTGCACCACTGGAGTTAATTTGTTAACACTTTAAGACAAGACACAGCATAGCCTATAGGCAGTTAAAATGGTTAAATATAAAAATATTGCTGTGCTGGTCCATCGAAAGTCGGGAGAAGGGAGAGAAAAAACTATGTACAGAAACCAAAGATACTTATCTTTTTGCCTAAGAAGTTGTTAATTATTTTTCTTATTGTTATAGTTTTATTTATCTCAACACAACCCATCATTTTCATGACACCCTGAAGGAACCTTTGACCCAAAATGCCCATTCAAAATTGAACTACCAACCCTCACACGTTGGAGCTCTACACCAAACCAGAAGTCATATCGTAGGTAAAAGGACGGTGAAACAAATAGCCGGACAAACCCCCCCACACGCCCACAAAAGTTGATATTTTAGTAATATAGATTTTGCCCCAAATGGGGGTCAAGGTCAAATAGGCCATTAGAGGGCAAAAGGGCAAATGGGTCATCATAGGTCATTCTGCGCATACCAGTAAGGTCCTGGACCAGTGGTTCCTTTAGTTGTCATAGCATTTTAGTTTCAGAAGTTTTAATATGCTAGAATTGGACAAAAATGGTGGTCAAAGGCCATATAGGGTCATTAGAGCCACTCTGAATATACTCAATATGAGATTGGGTAGTGGTTCTTTGACTACGTGTGAAGGTGACGGACAATGAAACTTAAAACAGTTTAACATTCACACTCAAGGTTCCCAATGGCAAAATGCCTTCACTGCATATGTAATGCAGAAGCTTGATAAACAACCCAAAATCGTATATGCATCTGTTACAGCAAGGACATTGACGCTTGGGGGAACAAGTACTAAGGATATTCAGAGGGGTCAGACATGATGGTAGCCAGAGCAAATTTCGTGTCTAGTTTTTAAAAAAAAATTCTCTATGAAGTTTAGTATGTTTCGGCCACTTTGGGGGAATATCCTCGATCAAAAATAGAGATTTATAGTGACAAAGTTCGTGCTGACTCTGTTTTGAACAATTTTTTAGGATATTCTTAGTCAAAATGTAAGGAAAATTTCGGCAAGATGGGTCCAAAGATATTCAAAATTAGTAGTGATATGATTACCGCCACTATTTCAAATTTCAGCTTTAAAACGAAGCGGGATATTAAAAGGTAAAGTCAATGTTAGGCAAGTATTTATGGAGCACCGTCGACACAATATCTAAAACCCTCAAACGTAAGGCAAGCGTGTTTGTCTCCCAACTCTCCATAGAAATAGTATACCAGTGTAAGTGTTATTAAAATATTCGAAGTATGCCCCGCTGTCGGCGAGTGAATACCCTCTTTTGTTTATCATATTGAAGGATTGAATATTTATATCTAGAAAACTAATATTTAAAAGTGTCCTTCAACTTTCAAGGACCACTTATAAATTTCCAGACACTAGGAAACTAAAGCACTGAAATGACCACTGAAACTAAATAACACTGAAAATTTTAACAAAAGAAAAAGACCACTGAAATTAACCACTGAAATGACTCCTTATGTTTATTCATTTATGCAATTCGCTATGGTTATGCATTGCATATCACTACACTTATTCACATGTCTCCAAACTGTTCCTGCCCCTGCGTGAATCCAAATTCCCACTGAAAATGGTTCATAATCACACTAAAATGCTGCTAATCACACTGAAAGCCACTACGCCGACGACCGTGGATACAAATCACCACTGAAATGCTGCTATCACACTGTACAGTTTTCTGATCACACTGAACTTCCACTAATCACATGAAATGTGAATACACCAGGCCAGCCAGCTCTCATTGTCATACACATTAGTTTTTTCCTGAAGTAAATGTCTGTAATGTAATCCGATTTTGTCATATCAGCAATTGTTTGCGGAATTTTGTGAAGTAATTACTCCGTACCGAACATCGCAAACATATAGGCCTATAATGTACCACTCATTTCCCAACAAAATACAAGCATTAGCCGTGCATTTAGCTCAGGCCCACAATGTGAATGAGTCTTCTTGTGTTTGCTTGGGGTACCATAGTTATTTTGGAGTACCTGAGCGTATACTTTTGACATGGAGAAGTTCAGTTTAAGGTTTCAAACTTATTGTATTGGACATATATCATCAGATAACCCAACCCTATTAAAGTTATTATTGTCACCTAATAAATTTAATTGGGTGTTAAAACTCACTCCATCACCCAAACTTCACGCAAACCCGTTTTAGGCCTACAATATTCACGCCATGTTTTCTTCCGCGTGAAACGCCGTGGTTTTCACCATACCATATGGCATTTAGAGGTAACCATTATCCAACATTTCTTTCCTTTCCTTTCATTCCTTCCCCGGATCATAATTTGTTTTTAAATATTAGCGGTAAGACAGACGGACATTATAGCTCACAAGCGTACTGAATTTGCCATTGATCTTTTTGTTAATTTGTTTGCTAAATCGTAATGGGATATGGGGGTATGTGTTTATTCCCTGTAGTTTTTTGTAAGTTGTTGGTTTGACGCCGATATGGAACAACAAATTCATCCATCCAGATTCATTCAATCAGCTAAGTCCAACATGCATTTACACCTCACCAGGGCGGCCCATTCCCGAAACTCAGTCGAATACTTTGTCCAAAGCCCATGTGTACCTGGTATTAAAGGTCTGTTATATGACATACGCATGAGTTTAGTATACAGTGCTTTAATCACTTCTCTTGGCTTAATTTTCCTCAGTCATACTAGTAATGAATACCAATGAAAAAGGAAGATGTAAAAGGTATTTTTTGTATTTTCTGTCGCCACGCAGAAAATCAGCATCTAATAGAAGCAAAGTTCAAACTTTGTTTGGTGTTTGTGTTTTGTTTTGTTTTGTTTTCTCGTTTCTTGTTTGTCTATAAACTTCAAAACGTCTCTTATTAAGTGCAAATTTTATATAGATTTTTTGTGTGCAACTAGGCCTATAATTATATGGAACAGGCTTTCTTTTCATTAAATTCCAATTTTAATGATTGGACTACATTGATATACTCTGTGAACAGAACGTTAAATGTGGCTGCATGTTGTTTTTTGTGGCTTGTTTGTTTGTTTGTTCTTTTGTTTGGTATTTTTTTGTTTTAAATTTTCGTATGTACAGACCCCGTTTTCCAATCATTTCATCTGATTTGTTCTAACTCCTATATCTCTTAAACCCATTTTCTTCCAATAAGACGTCAATCGCTAATTCACCCAGTATCGGACTTCCTGTCCCTTTTTTTCTTTTTTCATACACGCAACTCCACCCCGCGTCCGAATATTTCTGACGTGCTGGAATTTTTGAAGAAAACACTTATTCCTTAAGTCCTAAAGGTTTCCGTATTTTTGACATCGGGATATGTACTGTCAATGTGGTCTGGTATTTGTGACAGCAATTTGTGAACCGTGCTGCAAGGACATATAAGTGTAATCTATTTTCTAAATGTTTACTTTGTCCACATAATGTCTTGACATGTCAATATAAAAAAGCAGGATATTGACAAACTGGAATAATAATTGTTTTTTCTTTCAGAGTTTATTAAATCTCACAAACCCAACCATATACAACAGAAAATATAGTTTCTGCATACATGCATCATCATCGAAGGAACTGAACTATTAAGCTGTTTTCCCCCACTCAACCATCCCTAAGAGAGCACCCGTCTGGAGTTGACTGGATTTTGTGGGTATGAGTTTTCATTGTGTCCAGTTTTTAGGTATTTAGATAAACATACAGTGAGTTTAATTGAATTCGGCCATTTTGGGCGATTTGCTTGAGTTTTGACAGTTTGTCCTTTACGCTATTTACCCGTGCATCATGGGGCCTAATGAGCTAAGAGAGCTAAAGAGTACCCGCCCAAGATAAGTTGACTCCCGAGGTCATCGTTTGTAATAGAAACCAATCAGCCATTGCGAACCATAAACCATTAACCGAGTGGCTCTCTTTCTACCAATGATCTGATGATTTATTGTTATAAAATCGATAAGTTGTTTGTGTCATTTGGATTGTCCACTTCAAGTACTTGACTGGAGTGGCCTAGTGCATTTTGTGCCTGGATTATATTGCCCGCGTTTATTTCTATCATTGCTATTTCTGTACACATGGCATGTTGGGCCTATCATGAAGCTCATGAACATACAATGTCGTTTATATGTTTAAAATAAAGCCAGATACATTACAAACAGGCGCATTATGGTGATCTCGAAGTTTATGGGCTTCCGACTTCTGATAACAGGTGTGTTCCCTTAGTAAAATATTGACATTCGCGGGGTTCGGGGTATTTTTAATATTTTTCAAGGATTTTTTCACTCGATCTTTTCGCACAAACAGTGTTCAAATTTGCAACCTGCTGACCAATCAATCTGGCTACATCCGATTGACCATGGAGCCTGATGTCCAATTAAAATAACTTGAAAGTTTATAATTAAAACCAGAGAACTTTGTAAACACTGCTATGAAAATCCCCTAGAAGCCTGTTTGAAGGATCCGCCGATACAGTAGGCCCTAAAGCACCGCTCCGGGAAATAATTACAAATTGGGGAAATAATGCTAGTGGATAAGAACAGTAGTGAGGTAATAAACGGCGCAAAAAAGATTAAGAGATGGCTTCACTGATTCCATACCCGGAAAGTTATCAGCTGATAAAGAGCAAATTCCAATGTAATTACTATAATTGTACATCACACAATGTCGCGTAATCAGATTTTTACTTAACCTGTAATCTAGGGCCCGGGAAAAACACACCATCGATGAATCTATAATGAGTCCAATAGACGTAACATACCGTTGTGGAGGAGGTCAAAATGTTGCTTACGTTAGTAAATCTTTATAATATTTTTAATAGTATATTTTCAGCGAACATCTGATTTTATGCAGAACAGTACACGATCCACGAAGTCCCCTGTGGAAATTAAAATAAAATGTTGTTATTATCAAGCATAACCATAGGTTGAGTTACCTTTAAAGAAGATCTAAATATCAGATTTAGTTGAAAAATATTACCAACACACATATAAATCTTGTCGGTCTGCTTCCAAAAGTAGGTATTTAAGGCACCCGCATTTGGTAAGACCATAATGACGACGTGAGGGCCAATTATAATTGTTTCTTTGGTTGCGGGCGCGGGCTTATCATCTTTTGAGCAGTGAGTATATTGACACGGTCTCAACGTAATGTTTCGAAAAGACGTTTCGCTGCGCTCTTCAGCTAGCTCAGGTCGATCTTCTAAGTGTATCTGTTGCTAGCCGACTGTCCATGATTAAATCCATTGTTATTTAAACTGATTCCATTTCAGATCAGTTACTTTTCCCTCCCCCCAATTCTCAATGGCAAATCGATCAAATCAGAATGCATTCTTTAATCCGAATGACGTTTTCGTTATCGCTCTATCGAGTACGCCCAAATGAAAATCATCGCTGTAGAAATTCCGTTTACTATATATTCCCCCTATAGTTTTGAAACGTTTTGAAGCCTATACCCGGTTATATGATATTGCTATTTCAAGCCCTTTTTGCCATTCGTCGAAATAACGAATGAACGTAATCAATAATTTCTACTATTTCGGCTATGAAAATTAATCACATTCAGAATAAGAAGACTCACGTATGCGCCGAAATTTACACGGAGAAAAAGGTGAACGTTCCCCATTATAGAAACTAAGTTAACTTTATTGATCAAAAGCTGACGCCAGGGGGCCGGCCAAGATAGCGTCGTTTTTTGCCTAGTTCCCTAGGTTTAGCAGTAATAACAACACTTGACACATATTTTCTAAAGTGCGAAAATATTTTTAATGATCATATTTTTCCACTCAAATCCTTTGGAGTTGAAGAATCCACTCCAGTGTACGTATTTTTTGGTATGAATACGTTACAAACGGGATCCTTTTGGGGGGGGAACGAGGCTGGCTTGACCTCATGTTCACTCGCAGGGTCATCGCTATTTATAGCTGCAGACGGGGCTGCGGACCATGTACCAGTAGCCTATGCACTGCCTATTGCACCTACCGGGGAATGCACTTCCGTTGACTTGTTGTAGGCAATCCTCTCATGTCCGGATTTAAAAAAGATTTGACGATAGTTTTGGCAGCAGATTAATGCCACCACCGACTAAGCAATGCAATTTAGATCGCCTCGCTGATCTATTTATAACCGCGCACAGTGACTTCACTTTCGGGTCACTGTTCAGTCTCGTCCAATGACTCGTACGGCAGTTTTTGCGCTAATGAATTAAGACTTGGCCGCCCCCGCCTGAGCTGACCCATTCCGACATTCAAAATCAAGGTTAGGGAACATTCTCACTTGGAAGGCACTATAGGCCTTGCTCATGGGTAAAGTAATTCCACCGTGCCGCACAACATACGAGGTGAATATACCGATATGGGGGACCACATTTTAAAGTTTCCACATATTCCTTTAACATTGGAGTGTTGCTCACCCAGGTGTCATCATGATTACTATATAACTAAATAACAGTTAAAAAGTTCATTTGAGTGAAACCGTGCGCACAATGAGTACAAACTGCAATGGCGCGTTTAGTTTCAATGTCCTAAGCTATGTGCGTATGTGTATGCGTATTAGAAAGATGTTAGAAAATATGTCAAATGCATGCACGAACTCAGCAAATGTTTCTAAAGAGTAATGTTTTCCTATTTTGTCATTTCATGTGACCAAAATGACAGAGATGTCGCCAACCTATAACCAACATTAAAAAAAATAGTTTGCTCGACAATAAAGGGCCACTTTCTGGCAAAGTCCGCCCCCCCAAATAATTTCCTGGCTACGGGCCGGATGAATAAGAAAACAGTTATTAAACTTCTTGTGTAATCTGCCAACGCACAATGGAAACGTTTAGTCCAGTGGGTAGAAGGGGTGTTTCGTGGCACCCCCCCCCCTGAAAAAACTCTAAGTCAATGTCCTATATCAGAAAAATGCGTAGAAAACGATTAGTCTATGTTAAAAAAATCAAAAGTGTCCCCAGGTATCATTTTATGTCAAATGTATACAAATTAAGTATCGGCCATTGCGAAAATACAATTTTCGGTATAACTCAGCCAATACTGTTGATAAATGAACAAAGAGTTACTGTACCTATGGTTTCTCTATTCCTTCTCTCAATTGACCGTCTGAAAATGGCTCCAAAACAGGGGTTTACCGTAATTTAAGAGGTACTCTGGTAAAATTAGAACATTTTTACAGTGGGCATGACCTAAAATTGCCGGGGCGGGCGGGTGTCTATCGGTCGAGAGAATAACGGCTGTGATGCAAAAAGTAAAAAGCAAACAACAGTCCTGTTGTTTATAATACAATAAGGCAATATTCTGGGTCAAAATTGAATTTACAAAATTGGAAGAAATTAAAAACAAAGACTGAAGTGACGTAATAATACCAACTTTATAAACCACTCCGGCTCACTTCGTTATTTTATGTGTAAAATATATCTCTGTTCTTCCATGGCCTAGACTCATCATTGAGAGGCAAATTGAAGAAAGTTTCATATTTTGTGGAAAATGTGCAGTGCCGCTTTAACTGTCCCCGTTATATTACTATTTTATTGTTTAATTATAATATTAATTGTTCGTTAATGAGTTTTACTGACACTCCCGATTGGTGGACAAGTGACCCAACCTTCATCTAATTACCGTGGAGCAATGGATCTAATTTTTTTTTCACAACCAAAGTTACAAAACCAAAATAGAGTCGGAAAAGTATTTCATTAGTCGTAAAACTGGTAAATGTAAGTGTTAAAAGGCATCCTCAACGTCTGGGCTGCCGTAATAAAGCCCACCCACCCCAAATTCCGTAGCCAGTCTGCCCGCGGAATGCACTTGGAGCTAGGTGGACTGTTGGCTCCTTCTACTGAATGTGGTTCGATCGTGGGCAGTTAGGCAGGTCGCCTCAGACCAATCATCAGAAGGGGTTTTGTTTTATGTTAATTACTAAATATACATTACAGCATATTCATTCACAGTCGGCGTGAGTAAGCTTGTTTAAGGTTTCTTAAAATAAACTACTTAACTGCAACTCACCTTGTTTTAATTTCCACATCGTATTTCCCATTCGTCCTTCGTCATCTCATTATTGTTTTGCTGATTGATATTACTTTGTGTATACATATATGGTGTAACATTTCCCAAAATATCGCCTTGAAAATATAATTAGTGCAAATAAAGAAAACTTCAAACGATCGCCAGTATCACTTATTAAAGAACAAAAAGAGTACAACGATGAAAAAAAATAGAAACGATGACAAAGTTACCATATTATACTTCAGTGTATTTCGGTTCAACTTACTCCAGAAAACATCTAATCCCCTTGAAAATGTGGAAGCTTCCGAAAAACATTATGACTTTGGTGACTCCAAAAGCGATGCGATACCGCCGAATTCGAACCCTGAAAATTGTCTAAGACGGGATATACTACTGTTGTTTAGGCCCTATTTATTAGAGGTACGGTCGATACTAGTAGATTTCATATTGGTTTAGGTCCGTGTCTATATGCTTATTCAATACACATCTGCGCAATATTGGATAAAATGGTGGAATATTAGAAAATGCAAGATCATGATGGAAGTTAGTTTAAAGCAATCGGGCATGTTGGGCGACACGTGGGAATGGGGATGCTCAGCAAAAGTCCGGCAGAAAAACACACCACCACTATACTGCCCCGCCCTGACAAGCGATTGCACAGCGGCTTGTGAGCAACTCCGATTTAAAATTATTAACCACTTCTCGGGCCGCCACTTCTAATAAATAACGGTACAGATAGATGAGGTCATTCGCCTTGTTTATTTAAAACTTGTCGTGTTTGAGTGCTCCCAATTGGATTATAGAACTCGTCTGCTGCCAGGCGGCATGACGGTGCACGACTCATATCAGTGTGATGTTTCAGTTGTGATTAAGGCATGAATATACATTACCTTTACCATATATAGCACGCACACTATTGATATGGAAATAACCTGCCGATCGGTCGATGCTCATTACTGGGAAACCCGATCGAACTAATCACACTGAAAAAGTACACTGAATCCACCGCTGAACCAATTTTCACGTTACTATTTCTTTTGTTCTGGCGATTTTCAGCGTTCTTTGTCTCTTTTTCAGTGGTCAATTCAGTGTTATAGTTTCATAGTGAGAATGGTTTCAAACAGTTTCAAGGGTTCCGTAAAACGGTCACGTAGTGTTTATCGTTTAGAGGAACAGCACGCTGGGCATGGTATACATTGTCGCAGCAATATTAATGTCATTGTTCGAAAACAGCCAACAAGACTTAATAATGACAACCGATAAGGTTCTCATCGTACACCAAAATTGGTTTCGCAAAAGACCTCCAAAAATATAACCAAACCAATATACATAAACTACAAATTCTAAAACTTCCGTCGAAACCAACAACCAACAAAACACCAACTTTTCACCCATCCTTTACCATAAACACTATGCATATCAGTATCAATGCCCATAATGGGAAAAAATGCTTGCCTTCTGCACAGGACGATACCACGATACCAAATTTGCTAAGTTACGGACTTAATATTTTTTAAGTTTTGCTTCACTAAGGTAGGCAAATTTGTAACGTTTGATTTAAATTCTTGTGAGTACTTGGTTTGGTGCCAAACTAGGGGTCACTCTCTTCATCTTTGTGCATCTCCCATGGATCATTTCCCACATTCTCACACCACACTGAATTTTGCTTTGTACTCGTACTTTTATGCAGACCCGACATTAAAACACGCCGCTCTCGATCGCAACACCAATCATTGATGGTTAAAATAACATCAAAAACAGTCATTGACTATAAAGTTATGAAAAAAAAAATTGCATCAAAGGAAAGGTAATTGTGTCCAATATCTTAACAAATTACCTAAACCATTTGATGTTGCCCAAAATATGGAGAATTTAGAACCAATGGGCTTTTCCAGAAATTATCCACACAGCCCCCTAAAGATGACATTGGGATTTCCCACAACATTTTCTGAATTTGGCATGGATTTCTCATCATCAAAATAAAACATTTGTATTATCTACTACTTATCTTTGCTTTTCAAACAATGTGATCGCATAGAATCAGGAAGCTTGCAGTTGGTGTTACAGGATGATTTTTTAATTCCTGTCAGTTCATTAAAAGTTTTTTGGGGCATGTCGATGATTCCATTTCGTTCTGGATAAAAAAAAATGAAAAGGGAGGTTGTATGCTTTAGCCCAAGGCATACAAAGAAATTTTGATGTGACATACCATATCAGTCAGCCAGAATTAAAAAGTCCTTTTTTCTCATTAATAAAATAATGCAAGGCAAATGCCCTGAAATAAATTCCATAACCAAACTTAATGAAATCTAAGCATTAACATAAGAAAAAGATAATTCAACAGATAGTAATTATTACTCATCAAATTTCTTTTACGTCACTAAGGAATTTAGAACTCTGATACTTTAGATTTATTCATCTTGTTCCAGAAATAATGCATGACCATCTTGGCCAATTATTTATCTAATTATAAGAGTTTTTTTATCACTATAACTCCAGTATATACAGACCTAATCCTCGGGTCAATATTAGAGGTTCACACGGCCTCATGTTAATGACACTTTATCCATTCTTTGATTGATTCCAACAAGGAATCAATAGCGTGTCTCAGACTGACAACATCTATTCATTGAATGGTATAAGCCTTTACATATGGGATACAAAAAGTTCATCTTATCCTGTTTAACAAGTTGAGCATTTCAGCTGTTAATCCAGCCTTTTTTAGTTTTTTATCTCAACACATCCCCTCCAAATGAATTCTATCATCGGCAATATGGTGTTTACTGACAGGAATAAAAATCAGACTATACACGAATCCGATTTGACCCTTCCAACACTCACTGGCAGCCATAGCTGGGGTGCATCCTGCTTGACTTCACCCAAATGTGCAGATTAAGAGTAGCTTCTGATTCTACGTAACTCAGCGTGGTACAGACGTACAAAAGATTTGGGTAGGTTTTGGGTTGGATGCCCCCCGTAATGGCGGATCATTCTGACCATCATTTGGCTGGTCGGTTTGTCTATAGTAAATTACATGGTTTGATTTACAATCTAAATCATGTTTTATGCAACTCCTTTGTTGGTCAGGTTGGGAGATGCCCAGTTTCTGGCTAATTGTGACATTTTGTGTCATCTCTATTCCATAACATTTAAGTGTTCTTATTTTTAAGGATCATGCAGGGGCTGTCATATGATGGTCAGCCATTTCGTTTATATATATTGGGGGTAGTAGTAAAAGTTATCACAAAAGCACAACTAAAAATCATCGGCCCCCTTTCATTGTTACAATGACCCCCTCTACAATAGACCCAGTTCTGGCTTCAAAAAGCAAAAAAGGCCCTATGTTACAATGTCAAAGCCACATTACAGACAATGCAATACTTTTCACTTCATTTTTTTTCCATTAATGTGTAACACCCTTCGTGCTGTCCAAGACATTACAGCTTCTTGTCTGTTTTTTTAAAGAAAATAACAAAATTAAAAATATTCAAATTTTACGTATTTTCGGAATGCCAAATGACCAAAATGGTCTTTTCCCAATTTTTGCCATTTAAATTTCTTCATACTCAAGAAATTAACTTGTGATTTTTTATCGCAATACTTCCTCCATAAGGTATTAGGAAAATTTTTTCAAAGTTGTGTTTTTTTCCCCTGTTCCTTAAGGGGGTGCTTGAAAATATGACATTTTATGCAATATTTCATAATTAAATTCATATTTATTGTCATGGTTAAAGAGAAGATGAAGAACGATATGACTAATTATTGGAGGCTTTATGAGATTGTATTGTCCATTTATCATTTTGCCGTAAAAGCACCGTAATGGATTTTGGGTGTATATGTCCCTATTTTTAAGGGGGTTAGTTCCCCCATGTATTGCACAAAATTTGCATGTTATTTCACATATATTCGAAAAACTCCCTTTTGTGCTTATATTTTCCTAATATTTACAAAAAGAAAAAAAACCATTATCGCCAATCCGAATTGGAGGAACTGGTGGAATTCATACTGGCTACCGCACAACCTTTTTTTGGGCCCATCAACAGTCCTCACTACCGTATTCCTGTTATCCTACCCTAACCCACCTAAATGCCACCAAATACTAAGGTGTGGGACTATACCCCCGTGCAGTCCGCTGTGCCCCCTGTTTGCTTCTCCGCCTATCTTCAATAGAACTGCTGAGAGTGTGTTGAATAATAAATAAATAATACATAAATAATAGTCATTCTGAATTGTGGTGTCAGAACAATTGTTGAACCTTTGCCATTGGGTACGGTCATCCCCCCCACATTTTTTTCTTTCCCCAGTCAAATTG
>JAMKCH010085152.1:0-40956 GCA_023653785.1 Ophioderma brevispina
GATTCATCATGTTGATGCATCCATGCCAACAAGCGTTCTAAATCTTCATTTCTCATGTCACAATCAGCTATGCTAATATTGACTTTCTTCACAGACACGCAACCTTGGATTTATTTTTGACTCGACTATATGTCACATAAACCCAATGCCTCGTTTATCATTCGTTCCTGCTTTTACCCCCATTTGTACATGCTGGAGAGATTGGAAGAGATCTTAGCAGTCATGTAACTGAACTGAGAATTGTACACTCATTTATAAGTCTCACCTGGATAATTGGAAAAAATATAGCTGTTTGTGTGTAACATAACCAAGAAATTTGCACATCACCCCCCCCCCCCCCAATCTTGAAGAAATGTACTGGCTCCCTGTCACTCATAGGATAGTCTTCTACATTAATGCTATAAACAAACTCCTTTTTATTTCTGGCCTTAGGATTTATGTTTTTGATAGTGTGAGGGCCAGAAATTAATTTTTTCCTGTGGAATTTTAAGGGGGGTACAATGGAAAACACTGTCCCACATTTATTGAAACATATCTAACAGGTCTAAGTGAATCACTGAACAGTCAGAAACATGCAGCTTGTATCAAACAATTCAAATTCAAGACTCAAAATTACCCAAATCTAAACAAATGCGGGTATTACTAATAGGTCTTTTGTAATTGCTGCCCCATATTTGTGGACTAACTGTAACTGCGTTTTAAATTAAGGCTTTTAAAGCCAATAAAACTTTCCAGAATGGAAGTCCCCAATTTGTCCAAACCCTTTTTTTTTTTGCAAATTTGGACAGCGTACCAATGTAATTTATCATGATCTGAAGTGAATAAGCCGAATACGCCATTGTTATGCAATAAGATCATTAAGGGGTTCCCATATGTTGTAGCTCAAACGTTACTAAATAGATCTAAAGATCATTTTTCCCAATATGTGCACATCTTAACATTAAAACCAAAAGAATGTGTCTTCATTTTACATTTCCAAAGGCTTTTCAGCTCTTAGATGTCAAAAATCACAAATACAGGATTTTTAATATTTACGTTTGATTTTTTTTCTGGTGCACCCTACCTCCTATTCATTTTTCTGAGATTATGAAAGCAAGTGTGTCCTCTTTCATAATTTCCTTGTGCGCGGTATCATAGAAATACTTATAACTCAAGATATGGCCATTTTTTCCAAAATAGTTTTAAAAATTATGAGATTATTATTCTTCGTATATTTTAGGTGTTTATTTTCGGTTTTTACTTAATATTTGCGTACATTGGTGTTATTAATTTGCGTTAATCGTCATGATCTTGAACAGCTTGTTGTGAAAACTGGAGCTTGATGTAAAAACTGGTCAATCATCGAGACGTAATATGCATTATGTGTGCAGCTCTATCGACAGCACATTCGATCGTTATTGTTGCCGATTGATCCTGGAAGACCCCTTCTTATGATGCCGATTGTTTATGTTGGTTTGCTTCAATATTAGGAATATGGGAATTTTTGACAGCATTTAATGATTGTTCCCGGCTAAATTCAGTATCAAATGTTGATTTTCAACCAGAGAGATTATTTTGAAAATTAATTACTGGCATCAACTTTTCAACAACCACGACAAAATATAATACGGGTTCGGGAAAAATGCGAAAAAAACATATTGAATCACACAACCTTATAGTAGGCCCTCGTAAAGGAATAACATACAACACGTTTCACACACATCATAAGGTAAATCTTGAATCATTAAGCTTCATTTTTAGGTACCAAGGAATTAATCATAGCTACCTGTTTTTTTTTCAGGGCGAAATATTAACAGCAATACAAGTAAATTTTTATTTCAAGCGTCAGGACATCCGATTACCCCGTGAGATTTCCCCAAGTATGTATTGCGATAATACCGTGAACGGCGATACTGTCCACCCTTACACTTAGTAAAACCCCTTTCCAATCAAATATTATTTATATGCGTGCAAATATCTAACTGTAAAATACCATATAATTCAGCATTGTTGTGAATAATGTTTTTGTTTATTATAGGCCTATCCTATACTTCAAGCCTATGGATAATAATACTTTGCCAAAAAGAAGAATAACCATTCAATTGAAACTATCAGTATTCTTGATGTTTGCATCTTGCACATACACATATACATCACACATATATGCACCTACACACACACACAACCGCACCCATCATATACTACAGTAAAACAGACATGCGCCCCACCCACACCCACCCAACACAATGCAAACGCAAAAAAACAAATCTTTGGATGTAATTTTTTCACATCTTGTCTCCTTTGGAAATCACAAACAGACACCACACAGACACCAAACACACACACATACACCCCACACACACACCACATACACCCTTATATTAAGACACACACTCCCACACACACACACACAGATGCATACCGCTTTCGCACCCACACGCACAATGCAAACGCACACAATCTTTAGATGTAGTTTTCACTCTTGGAAATTGGATTCACTCTGAAATTTGACCCCAAGAGTGAAATTACTCTTGGAAAAATCCTTAAAACAGAACACTGGTTTTGATCATCATCACCACCAAACTACTGTGAATTAAATTTGAAAAGCTTTGTAAACCACGCCAAAACCTTATTTTTACATTGTAAGGAGTTAACAATGTAGTAAACAATACTACATGTCATTTGTACACCAACATACATGTAAAATCCATGGGTATTGTGCCCCCGTATCCCGAGATATGAAAAACCCTCCCCAATTTAGCTTTGTTTAAATATTATTTATATTTTGATTTTCTCTTTAAATGCTGTTCTCTATCAACAGTAGTGTTTTAGTGGTCCGAAGCGTATGTACCCACAGGTAATTGCCCTTCCCTTCTCATGTGGATCAAAGCATTCAATATTGGGTCTTAGGTGGACTG
The DNA here is from genome assembly GCA_023653785.1 of Ophioderma brevispina. Classification (NCBI taxonomy): domain Eukaryota; kingdom Metazoa; phylum Echinodermata; class Ophiuroidea; order Amphilepidida; family Ophiodermatidae; genus Ophioderma; species Ophioderma brevispina. Next base: position 2,898 of record JAMKCH010085152.1, read on the forward strand.
ATCCCCCCTCCTCTTCCATCAGAATAAGCTTGGTTTACAAAACCATGTAAGTATTCATGCATTTTGATAAAATTACATTCACTTATAACCGGAGGTTACACAATAACTCAAATGATGATCAAAATGCACATGATCATTTTTAAGTGTACATTTATTTTATAACCACCATGTCAAAGCTACCAATGCAAGCTGGGAACTTCTCGAACAAGAACAGTAACAATAAATAGTGTTTTTTAACGTTACAAGAGTTAGTAAACAAGAGTTTTATTAAAACAGGTTTTTGTATACATATTATATCTTTGTTTTTTTAATTGTTATAACAAACAAAAATGTATCTGACGGAACATTTGGCTTTAAAACAAAAATAAATTAAATTTATGTTGCTGCATCTTTGAAACCTGATGACCTTGTTTTGTTTTTGTAAGAAGGGTGGAATTCAGGATTTGATCATAATTGTATTCATGGTCTTGTAATAATGAACATTGGTGAAGTATGGTTGTGAAAGACGAAGTTCGAAATACATCAAATCTCAATGTGAAGGTGAAACTGGTGAACTTAAACTATGCAATGGCAAGTATGAAGAAACAGTAGCGAAGCTTGAACTATTTCATTTTCAGTATGGTGAAACGGTGGTGAAGCTTCAGATCTGCCAAAATTAAGTGAAGCGTCACCTTTGGAAATAAATCAAAGGGTGAAGCCTGGACTAACAAATTTGCAGATATAGTGATACCGTGACTTTGTTTTTTGTAAAGCAAGTGAAGTAGTGGTGAAATCCTGACGTGATAAATAATTGGCCGAGGTGAAGAAAGGTGATGACGTGAGGAGGGTGGGTCCACGCTTCAAAGTGACGCCTGCATTAAGAGTGATGGTATTATTTTTAAAGGTGTATTTTGTGATCCTAGGACCTCCATTTTTGTTTATGGTTCTCTCTATCTTGGAGAAAAGATTATTTCCAAATTGATTCTGACGGCGTATTTGATGTTATAAGCAAATTTTTGTATCACGGTGCCCCATAGGCCACTGTGTTGTAATTTCTTTCCAATTACGGACAGAAATTACAAAATTACATATTTCTCAAAGAGTAGATTGAATTCGCACGTAAGATTAGGCAACCATGCTATACTCAGGCCAACTGCGTTTAAGCTGGGGATGAGGCTGTGGATCATAAAATGCCCGGTTCACAGTCAGGAAGAATTTGGCAGTGTAAAGAGACAAACAAAGCTGCAGGGTAGATTCATATCAAGTCATATCATTCAGGAAGGATGGGAGGGAGGGAAATGATGCATTCAATGATGTGTTTTGACACCCCTCCACCATACGTAATGCCTAAATATTGTTTGTGTCATCCCAATCTTGCCTAAAAAATTATTGGTCCAATAATTGCCTGTCTGATCATTTGCCAGCAATAATGGACACAGCATAGCAAGTTGGTCAAAACAAGAGTTCCACTTCACTAAATAGCTGTTATGGTTCTGTTTTAATAAATTCACATTCATTACTGCAGTCACCACTGTACAACTCAAATATGTTTCTACAAAGTGCTCCAAAATCCCACTATGCAAAAGATTCCCACAAGTTATCTAAACGGCTGATATTTTCACAGTCAGCTAAACTGTATGTCCCATGCCACCTGAGTGAATGAAGGTTACTGAACTCTGCCTGGAGAATTGAGAGTTTTGAGTTCACTGTGCATATTACTACTGTATAACACATTCTTTTTGTTTGGTTTTTATTTGTGTTTTTTACGACCAACAAGTGGACAAGCGAATATAAGCCCTTGAATATATTTTTGCTGGGTCAAATTTTCAGGTTTTTTGAACCAGAGAGTAGGTGGTTGAATGTTGAAATGGCTAATTCAAAACACTACAAAACTGCTGTAAAAATCCCAAAATTTGATCCAGCAAAATTTTCAGCATAATCACTCTACTAGATATGTACCAATATGCATACTTCCAAGCATTTCTGGTTATTGGCACATTTAGTTTGGCTCAAAGTCATTTTTCAAGATGGAGAAAAAATGTAATTGAAGCAGAAACGATAATGACATCAGGACTAGACAACAGGCCAACAACATCATCATGATAATTCCACGTACACAGCCAGGTCATTGTGGAGCTACTTTCAATCCAAGCGATCTCACCGCCAGGGTTTCCAAAATCCAATGTAAATCCCCTAGAATTGACACTGTAACCTTCTTTGCTCGGCCAATTCGCAAACAATCACCATCACTGCTGCGATGCGATTTTCTACTGTTCCAGATATGAATCCAACTTATTGTGTGTTAGTTGTTCAGGTTGGGGTAGACAACCGGGACAGGGCATGGCTTAGTTATGCATATGGTTTTGTAATATTCTTTCATGTAATTCTACAGATGTTAACATGTGTTTCAATCCTTGGAATGGTACTCAAAACAAGAACTAGCCTCAGAACTAGGATGGCAGTAGGCCTAGGGAGAGTGGGGCAGAAATGAACACCTATCTTTATAACACTTAACAATTACTTCAATGTCCCCTCCTTGTCCAAGGTCACTTTTGCTAAAAAAATTAACATTTCCCCCAAAAATATTTTAAATTTACAACATCTAGGAATATTTTCCAAAATCCAGTTCAATTTGGATGATATAATTATGTCAAAATTTGGTGATAATTGCAGCCTAATTTTAGGCTGAAATTGGGCAAATATTTGGGTCTTGGGCAGGGACGGTGCCAGGGTGAAATCATAGGTGGAGCGAAACATCATAGGGTGAAAAACATTACAAGATTAATTCATATAGGTTACAAACCCTCATTTCTATGCAATTTATTGCTTAAAACCCCTGTTTACCTGAATTTTTAAACTCTCAGAGGGCGGCCACCCTCATGGCGCCGCCCCTGGTCTTGGGTATAAGAAGAATTACGAGGTGCGTAAGATGGCCCCACAACTGTGGTTTAATCACATTTTCTGGAAAATATGCAAATGAGCTCATTAATATTCATAACCTGTCCAAAAGTAAGTATACAGCACATGACCTCATCATGTTCGATCACTGTGTGGATTCCATATTGTTTATATTTTTAAATGTACACCCAAACTCTGTTCCTCCTCTTGGGAATCAATTTCAATATAATCATTGCAATAACAACCACACATTTACCAATAACTATATTTTACCAAGAATTTTAAACATACTCTGGTATTACCAAATCGTTGTTATTTTGCGAGTCTGTACCTATAATGAAGAAAATATGATTTTCGATCATACACAATTACAAATTTAAATTTTATTCCTTGTGGGTACTTGATACTCAAACTAGGTACTAATCCTAAGCTATTTGTTTCACTCACAATTTTAAAAGAAAGTTGTCGATTTCCATCCTGACTTTTGAGAAATTGTGACCAAATTGTAACTATTCCATGTGTAAAAATAGAATTATAGTGTACCAAAGATTCTTTGAGCCAAAATGCATCAAAAATTGAAGTTTAATATCGATAATATAAATGTTGTAGCCACTAAACACAACAAACCACTAGGTGTTGGAATGACTCATTCCTAAGCTTAGAAACTGGGTGGTTCCAAAGAACTGCTCCCTCTAATAATTCAAGTAGAGGGACTCAAACATTCTGCAGACCCCAACAATAATTTGAGTAAATATCATGAAAAGAAACATTTTGGTTGTATTTTTTTATTGCCAATGAGTAATAAATATGCATGGATAGGCTAAACAATAGAAAGTCTCCTGATAAACAATACTTTAATAAATCAACTTTCAAAAGCATCCCCACCCCACCTAACACCACCCCACCCCGTGCCTTGAGCGTCAAAGAACGAGTGTTAAAATAGTCCAATGCAATCCCTTACTCTAAACGTTCCTATGCATCATATCTATAGAGATCTGCTCCACTTCTGGATTTGCCATTACATCAAGATTTCAATCAAATATTCAATGTTTTTGGCACCTAAACAAGAATATTACCCCCAGACAAAACTGATACACCACTTAAGGGTTACAGATCAACTTATCCCCCCCCCCTCCACTGCAAACCTTGCCATCATCATCCCCAAGAGCCAAAGTTCTTTCACTTATACATACACACATACCACCAAAGTGACCCATTCACACATGGGTACCACTATTAACACAGTCCCCCAATGCAAAGTTTCAATTGTTGCTACCAAATGCCCTGAATCCTCAAGAGAGGGGAATATCTAGGTTTGTAGCAGGTTAAAGACCCCAGCAGGCAAATAAGTTGTCCGTGTTATTATGACTCAATGCCACAAGGGATAGGGTGTAAGGTAAGTAATAACTCTACGGGGACTGCACATAGCTATACACAGTTCACCATTACATGTTCAAAGTTAACACGGAGAAAATTCTCAAACCAGACCGGCATCTGTCTCTAATTTATTGAGTTAACTTGTAATATTTTCGTGCAAAGAAAATTATGGGTCAATAACAGGGCATAGTAACGGGAGCTTCCAATTTCCCTCTTATGTGTCTCTTGTCAGGTGGATCTTGTTAGTGAAATTGTTTATAGCCTTTTATAGAATGGGGGTTTAAACTTTGAGTAGGCTTGCTTGAGTTTCTTTCCATCGCACAGTTGAGAAAATATGCAGCATTTATGTAGAGTTTGAGAAATGATGTGGTGAATGGGAGAACTTTCAAAATGGATTGCAAAAATGGAGCAAAATGTGCCAAGATTATGTATAAAGGATGAGGGGCCAGGAAGGGGCTGCAAGGGAAAACTTCATGTATCAAAAGGTAAAGCTTTTCCTGAAAATAGCACGAGATTGATGGAGCCCTTTGGTAACTATTGGCAGTTCACACTGGTCTAAGGTAAAACCTGAGCTCTTGTGAAAAATGCTTCTGGCTCTGCTCTATATGTTCATGCATTTTTACCAGCAAACAGAAAGCCATGAATTGAACACCGGCACAAAATACAAATTTTATAAGCTGTGTTTGTCTGTTCAAATGGAAGAGAGCACATACTTGACTAATTCATAAACATCAATACTGGTGACATGAAGGGGCATGCCCCTTCAGGTTAAAGTGTACTCTACTGAAATTGACAGAGCAGAAGAGTGGTGGCGGCCAAGAAATCCTAAATTTAGGCTGTAAATGGGTCATGGTAACACCCATAACAGGCAACCATCTAAGTGCGCAAATCGGTTTCACTACGAGCTAGTAAAATCTCAATTCCCTTGGCACAGTTCAGTACCTTCCATTCACCAGTGTATTTAGAAAATACACCCCCTGGTTTTTGGGTATGATATATGATACCAGATCACACAAGGTCAGTTCATGTCAATGTATGTACAAGTACAACCCACTGAACTGTGTCTTTGGTGGATGAGCGTATTGTAACTCATAGTGTTTGTGGTTTGCAGTCTGTAATGCTCCCATCTATTTCAATTCTCTCTAAAGGTAAACAAGTGAAAATTTCACTCCCCAAAAGAGTGAAACTCTTGTAAACCACTCCAAAAAGAGTGGTTTGTACTTAGAGTGAATTTCCAATCAAAAAAGAGTAAAAATCACTCCAAAAAGAGTGGATTTCCACTCGTTTGAGGAGTTAAACGAAGGACAACACTTTTGAGGACAACACGAAAACCGAGGGAAATCCACTCTTTTTGGTGTGATTTTCACTCTTTTTGAGTGGAAATTCGCTCTTTTTAAGTACAAACCACTCTTTTTGGAGTGGTTTGCAAGAGTTTCATTCTTTTGGTGAGTGAAATTTTCACTCGTTTACATTTAGAGAGTTCATTTGGGCAAGTTGATATTAAAGCAATAACAGCACATTTTTGAAGAGTGCCCCCAATTTTCAAAATTGATATTTTTGCACAGTTATGTTGGTAATTGTCTAGGAAATTACACCTGCGAACGAGAATGCTCAAAAATGTGTATTTATCATAAAATAAGCTGTTTTGTAATTAGAATTTGGATCCCAGATTGTACTCAACAACAGAGCTGGAAATGCTACGTTTATGTCCTTCCGTGATGAAATAGTGCCACCTCAAGAAAATGATCTCTAACTTGACTTGCCTGAACCAATAAAACAACTAATAGATGAGCGTATATGGCGCTATTTCCCGGCTATTTCATATTGGAAGGCCGTTTCCAGCAGCTGTTGAATTATTATCAGAAATCTCCGATATTAATTATTCTAATTACAAAATTCCTTCGTTTGCGACACATAGACATTTTCGAGCTTAACCATCCACAGACACCTTCTATATGGAAATAGAGATTTTTGGCACTAATGCCCTGGTTATTTATAATCAGAGATCCCTGTAAGTATCATTTAAAACTTTCCAGAGGTTGGTCTTTGTGCTTTGGAAATGCATTTTATTGCACAAACATTAAATTAGACGGGGAGGGGAATTTCACAGAAACCCAACTAAATAATACACACTTAATCAAAATGAGAAATAAAACAACAAATCTTGAGTATATGAACATTTCAATTTTGCCCATTTTTTCAAATGACATAAGACATATGTAAAATTTGCTAGAAAACCCTACTAAAGTTACTCCCCACCCCAGTTATGTGTATGTATAGATTTCATTCTAATCACCGATCACAACCATGTACAGGGTGAGTCAAAAAAAAACTTGACCCTGATTGTGTCCGCCATTTTGAATTTTTAAATAATATATATATAACATATGGGGTATATGCGGAAAGCTTATTTCATTATCTTTAATTTTGCTGCAAAGATCATTCCAATCGGTTAAGTATAGACCGAGCTACAGTCTTTCGAATCAAGAATCTGCAGTGAATAAATAGCCTGATTTTCTTCTGGACATCCGTGGACAGAGCAGAAAACCGACTACTTGATTCAAACGACTGTAGCTCGGTCTATACCTAACCGATGTGAATGATCTTTGCAGTAAATTAAAGATAATGAACCCAGATTTCAGATGATACCAAATATGTTAGATATATATTACTTAAAAATTCAAAATGGCGGACACAATCAGGATCAAGTTTTTTTTGACTCACCCTGTATAAGGTATTAAATCCATAAATTTTTATGACATTACTCAAATAGAACTTTCCAAATTTACCATCATTTTTGAGAAAATTAACCTAAAACTATGATCAATGCATTATTAAAGAGTTCAATCCACAAGTTGTTCTGCACAGCTAATTTCTTGTTGCGGCTAGTGATAAAGATACCATATTGTTTTCAAGATGTTGGCCGTCTTCCGAGACTGAGCAAATACAATGGAATAATTGTTCTTCCATCCACTCAAGGATTTCCTCCACGGTGTAATAATCGATCTGTTTTCTATCAATATTTGGACAAAAGAAAATCTTTTATAATGCGGCCCTAATTTCTCAGCAGGAAATCATCACCGGCCTGTTTTCATTATCTAGTAGTTAACACAGAATTCAATTGAGTCAAATGTCCCCAATAGAAGCATTATCCAATCGATGCATAATGACTTGCTTTGCCATAGCTAAAGCGGATATTTAGATATTGGGTATTTATAAGTCTTGCCTCTTGACTCGAATCACGGCCACTTGTAAAATGTAATCATCAGTTAAAAAATGAAACTAGTTCATCAGCACGAGCAGAAGATAATGGTGCATTATGCATTCAAGATCCTCGCGGTCTTCAAGATGTATGTTTTATTAAACCACGACTCTGTTTATCACTGGCAACATTTCCGAATCCACTACCTCCTCTAACTGCCCCACATTATATATCGAGAGTTTTGGGCAAAAAGGCCCCAGCTGCCAGGTGTTAGATTTGGCAGTTATAACACTTAATAACAACACAACTGACAAATGGCAGCTATTGCATATGGGGTCTTCTTGCACTAAACCCTTGATATGTCTTTTGACACAATGTGTTAAGTTCATTTTGTAAACACACTACGTTGCATCATTAACAAATCTGAATGTAACTAACATAACAGTATACCTAATTAGGCTATCTATAAAATGGGCAACTCCGAGGTTGCTCAAAATAATTTTGCCCCAAACGTGGTGATGGGGTCGGAAAGTCCGCCCAAATCACTAAAATTACGGGCTAGAAACCTGTAATATAAAAATTTGTGACCAAGAAATCACAGTTAAAAAATTGGGGCATTGCAGTAGCCTTCCCAAGTCACTTCAAATCTGGTCTACCAATCCAGTTTGCCAACACTGGGCCACTTGCTTTTGCTTTTATGCTAAACTATGTAAGGAATGCACCATTAGACATCAAGGGGGGCATGGAAGTCTTCAGGAAAAAAACACCTTTTCCAAGAGTAAGGTGGACCAATGACCCCATTTTTTGCCATTTATACTTTATCAAAGGTCATTTTTCATCTTATACTGAACACACTTGTGATGCACACATACAAAGTGCCCACTGATGCTAACAAAAAACTTCCCCCACCACCTCAAAAAAAAAAAACACCTCCCCCACCCACTCTAAAACAACGTATATTTAAACTGCAAAATAAAAACTTTAGGGCCAAATAGGTGGTAAAAATTTTTTACCACAATTCCAGCCCTTCCCAAACATCCATGCTTCCCCCTTGAAATCAAATGGTGCGTCCGTAAATGCGTGGTTCAATATTATTGGTCATAATACTTCAATAAAGAAGAAATTATCACTCTTGCACTTTACAAAATATTTATTTATGCAAATCGGTACCAGTACTTACAAAACGGATGAATAAACCATATGGGTTTATTGAGGCATTCTATATTCTGATATTATAAGAAAGGTGTGCACTTTTGAGAGTTCATGAAATGGGCAATAGAACATTGGCTAAAGTTTTGCTCAATTTTTGCAAACTATTATAAGGCCTAAAAAATTGTTTGTCGTAATGAAGGAAAAATATTATTAAGGTCAGGCAGTCCGATTTTTTTAGATGAACTTCACAAAATTTTACTCTAAAATGAATATAATATGCTATATTTAAAGCTTTTTTTCAATGACATAGCAAAGATCATATATTTTTACTTATAGTTGTTTTGTTGTCTTGTTTTGATGTTTTTTCATCTTTGTGTGGGCAAAAAAAATGTTTTTTAAAATTGTGAATGAAAATCATGGGTCAGTCGGTAGAATTGTTTTTGTTATTTTGTGCTAATTTGCACAAAAATTTTTGAGTCGGCCGTTTTTTTGGGGGGGTTGGTCAGGTTATGACAAACAAACTTTTTTTTGCCTTAGTCTTGGCAGATTAGCAGATCTAGTAAAATTGGGTAAATAATGGTTATTTACTTTCACTTCACAGTTACTTCTGATTAAAGAAGCACAACCCAATCTTCAGCCTTGACTCCACCAAACCTGAGATTTTGGCATCATTAGAAGTCTTGTATTTTCTAATCACATATGCAAAAAAAAAATTTACTTTTACTTTACGGTTACTTCTGATTAAAGGGGCACGACCTGATCTTCAGCCTGAATCCACCAAACCTGAAATTTTGGCATCAATAAAAATTTATTTTTCTAATCTCATCTGCAAAATATTTTGGCTGACAACTTTCCCATTATGATGCTACAAGCAAAAATCTGGGTTGTTTACAGTTATACCGGAAATTATTTGCCCAGCAATGTAGTGGGGTATTGTAACATACGCAATTACCTCTCGTATTTAATAAATTATGTTGCGTTCAATTAAGTTATGATGGCAATTACTTTTTCTATGATAATTATATGTTTTAATCATACATTCATTCTCCTACATTCATAATGGACTTATTATTTATTTAGCCAAATTGACCTTGAACACTTAATTGTTTGCGGTGAAGATCATCAATCATACACAGATGCATCAATCTCAAATCAGTTTCCATTAAAAAAATCTGCAACAGAAATTTAAGATCTTAATATTAAAGACACTCAGTGATTCACCCGAAAGATTCAAAATATAACTTCAAAATTGCAGAAATAGCTTATAATGGAAGACAAGTCCATTAGAATTCGTCTCCGAATTTATTTTTGGCAACTGAAAACTTACCAGAAAGAAAAAACAGCAGTGCTCTAAGATAATGAATCTCCATTGAGTACGTGTTGCAAGTAATTGTCCGTACCGACAGTAAGGACTAAAATGTATGATTTTGTCCTTATTAGGTTTGCTTTTCAGTCTTAGCCCTGGAGAGGTGGTTAGGATAATACCTCTCCTGTTACAAAAAATGCAAAAGCTTATTTTTTTTTATGATTTGTTTGAATTTCTTAATTTAGGCAAATCACTGATAGTGCCTTAATCAAGAAACATGCACTATAATAAATGTAATTTGGGTTTGAATATCTCAATTTACAATCCTGTGTGACCACATCTTGTCTCATAGGTCCAGACTAACTTGTGACCTTTGTGTCTGGCTTTTTATGTCAAAAAATGTGTTCATAATTTTTTAAAATGACACCTCCATTAACACTATTTTACTCTAAATGAATACAACAGCAAATATTTAAAGTTTTTTTTTGGGCAATGGACATAGAAAAGATCTTTTATTTTACTTGTTGTCGATTTGGTTTTGTCCTGTGTTTTGATGCTTTTTTTGTCTTTTGTGTTGAAAAAAAATAATGTAAATGAACATCATGGGTTGGTTTGGCAGATTTTAAAAATTACTTGTGCAATGTGGTATCAAACTTTTGGGTCTGCAATTTTTCTAGGGTGGTCATGTTACAGCAAACAAACTTCTTTTTTTTTGCCCTCGTCCATGGTATCCTGGGGCAAGAAATAAAGTCATATTTGTGGTTTACATAGATGTCCCTCTAACTACTTTTCCAAGCAGTCTAATTGTTGAGTTTTTGAGCACATATTAACAAAAGTTCTTGTATGCTAAATGAAAAATTCAGTGCCATTAGGCAAAATTAAATAGTAAAAAACCTACTTGCTTTAATAAAAAAAAGGCTCTTAAAGGGGGTGATGGGATTTTATTAGGCAAGAAAAAAAAAAGTTTGTCTCAGAAGATCGCGCGCATTATGTTTAAAATTGGTTTTTGACCGCATAATTTTTTTTTTTAGGTTTTACTCACTTTAAATTTTTTTTGTAAAATATTTCAGAAAAAAAATGAAAATTTGGCCACGAAGCGGCCGAAAAATTGAAAAAAGTGGGCCAAAAATGCATTAAAAAAATGCATTTCACATTAGCATTTAGTTAGTTAGTTAGTTAGTTAGTTATACCAAAGTTTTAAATCCGGTTTTGTCCCCGTTAACGAGGGTGGCTGGATACACCTCACTCAGCAATACTGCTGTGTGAGGATTTATTGGAGCAAAAGCATTTGTCTAAAAAAAAAAAAAAACGCATTTCGCATTAGCATTTTTCACATTTCTTCTGAGACAAACTTGTTTTTTTTTTTGGGCCTTGCATAAAGTTTTCAAGTTGATTGAATGATGCATGTTGACCCCCAATATTCCATTTGTAAAGTTTCACATTTATATTTCAATCCATTTTCATGTAAAAGCTAAAAATGTGATACTGGAAGCCCATAAGAGTAATGTGGGAAAGTAACATTGGTCGGTCCTTTTTTGCTCATAACATCAAAACCAAACATCCTTTATCCTTACGATTTCACAGGGTATATGAGAAAAATAGTAGCTTTCTTCAGACACCAAAATTTTGACCACTTGTGGGGAAATCTTGAGTTCTCGAGATAAGGATATAAATTGCGATTCGTGCCCGATGCATGGGCCTTTTAATGAGAGGTCTCAAAATGTTGGGGGAAGGGGACAGGCCAAAAGTTTCATAACAATACCAAACAGTAATATGACTGATAGTCTACAGATAAAATTGTGTCAACATTTAAGGGAATGTGTTACCATTTGATATTTATTAAGTGATGAAATTTTGGCATTCCACTAAAAAAGATGGAAGCCACTTTCTTCAAACCCAAACCTTGGCTTATCTGATAAATCTTCAGGGTATTGAAACTGCCTCTACAGCTAGGTCAATGACATTCTGATGATGCCGCTTTATTGGATCTAATCAACAAATAAATAAATTCTGATCATCTGTTTGCTATGTGTTCAATTGTTCAAACCACCTCACAGTCACCTCCCCCTGCCCCTTAAAATCAACCGCCGCTTTAGTCAATCCATTAGTCACTCCACCATTATGGCTCGGCAATCACGGCATCTCAACATTAAACCCCAAAAAACACCCCGTTTGAGAAAACCCTTAATCCTTCTTCATTACTCCACTATATCCGATTTTCTTTTCACACTGTTGAACCAGCCAATTATGCCTTCAATCTACATCAGAGTAATTTACCTTGATTTTATGAGAGGAGGAAAATAGGCGGAAAATACAACCAAATCAAATATTTCGCCAGTGATTCACCTGTCAAAGAATTAACGGCTACTGAAACCTTCCAAAGATGATATGAATTATGGAAAGATGGTAATTATTTTTTACCCTACAAGGGCCTCCGTATATGTTTACCCATATTGCAGATGTCCCAATAGCAACATAACCTTATACTAGTTGTTGATGACCCGTGAAAGAACCCACCAAATTATATTTACTTCGTCTTCTTCCAATGTTTTTCCTCCTGCATGCTCCCCTGTATTCACTCTAAGCATCCCATCCCCATCTGGCTGAAAAATCAATTTATCATTTTGCTTGGGCAAGTTCCTCTCCAAATTTGATAAGAAGAGAACCTGAGTCAAATAAGATGATTTGATTACGACCGTTTGGCTGGGGATGATTGCTTTTTTACTTGGAAAATTATTGGTTCCTCCAAGCTTCCCCTGATGTATTTACTATTTTGTTTTGCTGTGAAAAACAGGAGATGGAACTTTTATGATGGTCTTCACTCTTCAGCCAGTTTTAAGGCAAAATGTTGATTTCATTTTAACATTGCATTTCAACAAACTTCATAAAGGCACCAGATAGATTATTTCATTTTTCCAAATAAAATAAACTTCATCAAAAGAAGTACAGAATGACTAAATTGATTTAACAGCAAAGTAAGATACAGCCTTCCTTTTAAAATTTAATCTAAGAAATACAAGACCTATGTACCCTATTATTCCTAAACCACCTACAGCATGTATGTAATTTGCTTTTGTGTGAGCGCCAGTTGGCACTTATTTAAATACCTATTTTCCTCCCAAATTGAAGTTTTCAATAAACTTTTTCAAGAAACTAAGAAGAGACTTTGCACAGCATAGTGCACAACTAAACAAATTCTTGTCAGTTCCTTGTGAGTTCATTATAGGATATGTAGATAGTAAAATGTGATTTATGCATTTTTAAGCAGCCCCTTATTTCTTGCTGAGACAATTTGAGCAAAAATTTACCAAAATTAGCAAATTTCACACAATTATTTTTCTTAAATTGTCCATACCTTCTACAAGAAACACCCAAATTATTATAGACCAGTTTTAAGGTGAAATGGGTATTTGTTTTTGAAAACAAGTACTAATTGCTATATAAAATTTTACTTTTTAAAGTGGAATTGTTGATATACAAGAATGCCGATGTTTTCTTCATGATTTGATATTTTGTATATTAAGTACTCAATATGAACCAGTAATTTGAAAAAGGAATCATTGCTATACAAGAAGCCTGATCTTGCTACCCATATTTTGCTGGATGTCCCCATGATAGGACCCTGTACTTATTACAAAAGATAGCTGTGTCTTTTTTTCAATAAAGCATTTCCCATAATTTTCTGTACTTAATTTTAGCCAGTTTAAGGGACAATTAGGATTAAATTACCCATTTCTACACAAAATTGAAAAGAAAGAGATCATTATACAAGAAGATTTCTACCTACATTTGAGGCATAATTGAGCCAAAATTTTACCAGAATTAACACAACTCTTTAAAATGAACCTTTAGGGAGAACAATGCATGCAGAATTGCAGATGAGTCTCGGCATCAAATTATACCGAAACCGGCAAACTTTTGAAAGATTTCCCGAAAATATCTCAAATGCATCTTTTAACCCTAACTGTGTCAGGGTAACCCCCAAACCTAATTCTTATCCAACTTGACATGCTAGTCCTAACTCTTACTTCATCCTAAGCGCACACACACACAATTCTTTTAAAAGTATTCTTCAATCCAACACATTAACTTACCTCTAATGAGTATTGAATGATGTCTCAATATACTGTATAAGTAGAAATTTTCGCGAGGGATTTATTTTTGCGAATTTCGCGACAGGACATCAAATCGCAAAAATAAAAACACACAAAATAGAGTTGCAATAGAGTTACATAATAATTGTTGTAGATACCACAAAATTAAATTTTCGTGATTTGTCCAAAAACTCAAGAATCGCGAAAATATCTGTATGCGAAAATATAGACTTATACAGTAGTAACGCAGCTATTCGTGTCAGAAAGCTTCGGAACTCCCTAGTCTAGGATGTGCATAAGTTGTCCCAATTTCTGGAACTTCGCCATTCTAATTGATTCAGATGTCGCTTGGAAAGACAGACGGGACCATATTTATAGATGTCAAAAATGACACCGAAATTGGGTTAAATTTTAGTCTTCAAATTCTGGCTTATACTAAAAGTGGCCAGTAGCAGTAATTCGCAGTTGTCTGTCATATTTGCTTTACAATTCTCACATCGATTTGCATGCCACCTGTGCTTCTGGGCCCTTCGCTCGCTACATTGATTTCGCTACGCTTACGCAAATGTTCCCACCCTCAAATCTCGTTTCTTGTTAAAAAAATGAACTCTGAATCTCAAAAACTGCTACCCAATACCAGGCATGTTGGTACTCATTTTAATACTCTCGCCAAGTAGAATCCAATAGAAGCTGTTATTCTGTACAATTTGATAATTTTTTAAACATTTCTATAAAAAAGTTTGTGTTCTTTATCAGCAAGGAAATGGTAAACCAGGCCCCTGGCAGGCCTCGTTCGCCAGTTCTATGTGATACATACACATGTAAAGCAATGGAGGAATGCTGCAACCTTTACTGAATATTGATCATTGTGTATTCTTCCTAACATCAAACTAGGGGTAAATGTACACAGACCGGGCATGTAAACTTGAGCTGAACATTATAGATCTGTAAATGTGCATGTACGAACGTAGAGTGGTCGGTAAATACGACTCTTTTCCGTGTGGCACCAAGACTGTTTGCCGTTTTGCTATTTACGAGTGGCCCGTGTTTGAATATTCACAAAACATTTTGGAGCGGATGCAGAATACGTAAAAAAGCAACAAAAAATCTGAAATCAGAGGAAATGTAATTATTGTATCAACTATCAAATAATAATCTTGATGACGACTTTATGGTGTGTGTTACTTTTTGAGTCAATGACGCAAATAGCGAAAACACAATACCAAATCAAAGATAAACTGAACGGACAGCACTGACGTGACGGAAACATTCACGGGTAAGAGGACGCACAGACAGAAAGACGGCCAGACAGACGGGCAAATAAAACCGGACATCCAGTGACAGGCAAACAGCCTGAGATATTGACAAGCATAATATTTTTAACAGAGAGGCCTCGAGAAAAGTGATGCGCCTGCCAGAATCTGGGTCTCCATGGCATATTCAGGACACTTACGCTGACCTTTCGGTTGTGAGAAAACACCTTGGTTTGTTCAGACAACTTGATCAAAGATTCGCTATTTGATCGCGGCTTCTGTATTTGAACAATAGCGCAGTCACCCTGAAAAATAAAGAAATACATCTTTGGAGACGGTGCGAGGGCACAGGAAGGCACTTCCTTGTTGTTGTTTTTAGCTTGACAAGTACATGTGTATATTTGTCCCCTTTTCGTGAGACTGAACACCAATTTGATTGAGAAAATATTCTGGTTGAACCAAAATTATCAAATAAAAACATGTTAATCATATTTGCAATAGAGTTCTATTGCATCTAGAGCAGTAATTAATAGACCATGTAATAGCGGCAACAAAGATCTGCATCAATATTTTTTAAACAAAAAAATGCAACGGAAAAATAGGTCAGATCTTTAGACTGTCGCTTTTGGCAAATTACTGTCTACTACACCGTGGCTCGTGTTAGCAATTGGCAAGATGTAGTAGCTCGTAATAACAGCTATCAAGAGAATTTCAATGAATTTTTAGCACATTCATGCACTAACAAGATTTGAAATAGATTTTTTTTCTGTGTAACAGTATTATCTCTTCATAAAATTTAAGTCTGTAAATTTAATTCAATTCTGTACAAATAGACCATTCAGCAGGAAGAACATTCTTATACTGTTGACGACGCATTCTTTGATTACCTATTACATTAATTAATACTGCCCAAGTTCAAACGATACAGCATCCTGCACGAGAGCGTGCTTTTATTCTCCTTCTATTTTTCTTCCCTCCAAAGTTCACTATCCCTCGCTATTTAAATTGAGAACCATCCAACATTCCTCCATTTCCTCGCAATATAATTGGGTGAAATTCAGCACTACCTTTTACAAAGCTGGGCAATGGTTGCGAAGTGTAAGGTAATACCGAACCGTGAAGCACAAACACGGTGCCTTGAATCCGCAACGAGCAATATCGCAAAAGGGCTTTCAGTTAGCTGTGCAAGAATGCCCACAAAAAGAAGAAGGAAGAAAAAAAAGAAGACGATGTACACCCAATCCCTCAAGCTCACACCTCAATCCAACTTGACTTACTACACACCAGATTTTATTTGTCGTCTTTCAGCTGTGAAAATGGCAGGACGGGTAACTGCCCCGAAGATTTTTTCATCAGAGGCCCTACTTCTTTTTTTCTTTCTTCCCGTTCCTTTCCGCCCCCATTTTTTTACTTGGTCATCAATAAATCTTGACTCTGAAGCCATGAAAACAAATTTTCATCATTTTCGTATAAACATGTTCGGTTGCTGCACAAAGGCCAGTAGTGACCGATCAACAAATCTGTCAAAATTAGCCTTTACCATGCCAACATTTGATATGGAAACTGAAGGAACATTTTTTTTGCTAAATGGGCCACCACTTTCTTGTAGCTGATGGGAAAACAATGATTGAATTAATTAAAGTAAAAGTTTGCCACCTTGAGATGACTTATTTTAATCCCGAGTCTCTTTTTCAGCTTAGTGACAATTTACTTTTTTGCATGAGTCAACTACATAACCCATTCCAAACATCTTTCATTCAACATTCTCTAAATGCAAGATTGAAACAACATGACAACCAAAATTGTGGAACACAAATATTACAAAAGAGCACTGCGGTTTTTCAACATTCAACCTCGGTCTAATCTATGCCATTCTGCGAGATTACGGGCATTATGCTTCCAACCGCGCTTACGAGTTAATAATAACTTTGCAGAGCATGCATTTTTCAGCTTAAACAGGGTTCAGAGCAGAGAGCATTCATGAAAAAGACATTGGTCCATTTTGTGCTGACTTTTCTTTACCTCAGACTTTTGGCTCACGGCGAAACAATGAATTTCAAAAGAGTGACGGTGATGACTTGAGACAGATCCGTCTAAACATGCTTTCATCTCCGAGAAAACAGCTTCCTGATCACACTGATGGTCAATTGAGAAGTTATGCCTTGTGCCGGAGGCTAAGTTTATACTAAATATGTCGACTCTGACAGATACAGACAAATTCAACAAGTGAAATGGGCGCCCAGGTAGGATCTGCACCCTGCGTTGCAAATAGGATTGGAGTTAATCTCCATTGAATTTCAATGTTTATTATCTTGTTAGTGTTCTTGGGCATTTGGAAGCTGGTGAAAAAGCTCTTCAAGGCATTAGTGGTTAAAGGTGTAACTATGGCAACAGATGTGAATAATGCACCGAGGTTTAAAAATGAGAATTACGTTATTAATTTTGTACAACACTATATGAGTTACTTAATATGTTTAAATAATTTGTCGGTGTGTTGTGTGAATGACCTCATGGGAGCTAACCTTTAATATGATGAAAAAGACAAACAGATAAAAATGCACAAGGTGTGTTTGTGTACAGAGGAAAATGGTTTGAAATACGTTCTGAACTAAGAAATTACAAAGAACATTTACCCCTATGGTAAAAAATATGCTTTTTTAATAACCAGATATAGAGTTTCCAAATGTTTCTTTTAAATTATTTTTTATGAAGGAGAGGAAAAGGAGACAAAATAAAACATCTTTTACTTTATGTGGTTTATATCAGGGATTCTCAACAATATTTACCCACAGGCTGAAGAGGACCAAATACATTTGAAAAACATATGTTCAAGGGCCAATTACACTTTATTTTCTTATCTTTCTGTATGTTTTAGGTTGGTTTGTGAATCAGATATTATGGGATGGTGGGCTGGATTTGATGGGCTAGATTTGGCCCACTGCCCATTAGTTGAGAAAAGTTGGTTTATACTTATAATGTAATTGGATTCATTCCCTACTATTATGAGCCAAATTTTATGGAAAAAGTCCTTCAGGAAAGTGATTTTTCATTTTTGGGAGGAGAATTTGGTGCGCATCATAAAAATTGTTTTTGGACTGCCATTTTGAAGCTGTATAACTGATTTTCATTTGTGTTTCTGTTAAGTGGTCGGGTTGATGTACCCCATCAATGACAACACTTTTTTGATAAAAACTTTCAACGGCAAAGTGGTTTTCAGAGGGGGTTCTCTTGGACCCATATGTAATGTACCAACAGGAGTGCAGAAGACCTTATGCACTTAAGTGTTAACATACACATATGTACACACCGACGGACATACAGATTAATGCCTCCTGCAATCCTTGTAGGCGACACCAAAATTGGTATAGATATACTTAGAGGCATGTCCCTACCCAAACTGAACTTGAGAACCCCCCTCCCCCACCAGTTCTATGGTAAACATGCAATAGTATCTTGAAACTACTTCTGACAACATTTCTAGAAAGTGACAAAAGAATGGAGCCACATTCCAATATGTTTACCTACAACAAATATTAAGAAAATATAGGTGTATATGTATGTAAGCTAATGTTTAGGATGTATATCTATGTTTAGATAGTTCTTCTTGATAGATCCGTCAACACAAGGTCTTTAAATCCATCAGTGCACCAGCCTGGTTTATGCTAGCAACGGAACTCACCCCAACACATTAGAACTCAAGAATGCCGGAACGATTAGCAGAAACACTAGAACACTCAAACAAACAAACGCTAATAACATTTACGAGTGCAATGCTGTGTAAACCTCACGGCAAAAAGGAAAGTCCATTAAGTCAAGTTTCTTAAAGTCAAGAAATAGAGTGACTGCCCTTCGCAGCGGAGAGAGGATAGGGGATATGTGCTTCCCGGTGCCCTGATGTAACCCCAGCATAACATATTACTTCTTCATAGCACTGACAAATCTGGTTAATACTCTCATACCTGCGCGACGCTGAGATTATCTTGAGCAGCTGGGGATTCAGGAAAGAAAATTGAGCGAGTTTGATACACTGACTTTTTTGTGACATAACGTTCATTACGTTACCTTTATTTGTATCTTCTGTTTGACGAAATCGGCGTCAACTAGGTCTACATGCTCACTGGAGGATATTTCACCTACATCACGTATAACACTACCGCTCTGGGCAAATACGCAATCACCCCATTAGTGCCTCTTCTCTGTTCCTGGTAACATTTTAGGCCATTTTCTCCTCCGACTCCTTGAGTGCACGCAAAAGTACATTTTCTGAAAAGGTATTATACGCACTTGAGATTTTTGTGCGAGTACTCTGCGCCGTGGCCCTAACCTAGCCCGCTCATCCCTCAGAGACGAGACGAGTACTTTGGTTTCGCTTCGTACAAATACACTCATTTTTTTCTCTCTTCCCTCTTTCCTGATGATGAGCTTTTTAACATTTGCATCTTACTAAGATATAATGATGCTACAATGTTCTACAAAGTGTGGGGCCGCCTTATATGTGACAAGGATAGGGAATAAACCTCTGCGGATATCTATGATGTTGATAAATCAATGGTGACCTGATTTGAAGTACTACCATATTGCACTTAGTAAGCACCCAGGTCTCTTACATGTCCTGGGTTTAGTGCAAGAAGGCCCATCTGCAATAGCTGCCATTTGTCAGTTGTATTGGTATTAAGTATTATACCTGCCAAATCTAATATGTGGCAGCTATTGCAGATGGGGCCTTCTTGCCCTAAACCCCCGATGTGTGTATCATTTTGCAAATATCCACAACCAGGATTGACTTATGTAATTTATAAAAACAGTGACATTAGCATATTAGGAAGGGTTAAATTTCATATCAGCAAGTATAGGGCTTGAGCAAATGAGGCAATTTCAATTTCCATTATCATGAAAAACAGGGCATGGAAAAATGTTTATTTCCCAGGAAGCCAGCTCAAAAAAATTCCAAAATGTTTGTTTTTGTGTACAAAAAGGCACAATTTCCTGCAAAATTCCAAAATTTCCCTCCAAATACTAAAATTTCCTGGAAGATCTTCCCCAACATTTTCCCATACTTTGTTTCAGTGGAGAATGTGCATATCAGTGTGACTTTTGGTCAAATAAAGTGATTTTATTCTGTTAGTATTGCAATCCACATTCATAGTGTTTTATGTCTATAACTACATTTTCTGTTATGTTTTCTACTTCTGTAGAAAGCATTCTTGTTAAGTTTTTTCACCATTTGTTGAAGGCAGAGCACAAGAAAAGTGTTTTGTACACCAACATTTTTAATATAAAAAATTACCTACTCAAACTAACACTGCTATCCACTGGAATCCAGAACTACAAAATTCATCAGAAATACAAAATTGAATAATATATCTAGCAAAACATCAGTAGTGGTCAGCTTGTCATGTAATTTACACGCCAATATTCATATGCCAACAAATCCCTTAACGCGTCATCCCATCTCAAATTAAACCCATCCAATATTACCGACCACAGACTGTCTCTACAGTGAAACTGCTTT
Organism: Ophioderma brevispina; assembly: GCA_023653785.1. Classification (NCBI taxonomy): domain Eukaryota; kingdom Metazoa; phylum Echinodermata; class Ophiuroidea; order Amphilepidida; family Ophiodermatidae; genus Ophioderma; species Ophioderma brevispina. Next base: position 23,671 of record JAMKCH010085152.1, read on the forward strand.
ACAAAAATACGGATATTTTTTACATTTTTTGATGATGGTGACTTAATTTCCAAGTAGCAGATACAAATATGACAGTTTAATGATTTTTTCCCTTTAATTTTCATTTAAGAATCAAATTTCAGAGAGGAAGAAAGTGTGACTGGAAGCCGTGTTCGATTTCCATCCTCAAACCCTGACATCCCTACTAGTAATTTATTAGATGTCCCAAAATGCCCTGAAAACTGACCTTCCAATGGCTAGGATTCCCGTCCCTGCATTTCTATGAGTTACCAAACCAACCACATACACGGGCTAGCCATTTTTTTTATTTTCTCTCTTTTTTTCTCCCCAATCGTTCATCTCCCTGGAAATTATAGCGACGAAGACACAGCTTACGGCCAAGCTGGGAAGCACCTCCCGAACAGTTCTTAAATCTTGCATTTCATCTCCTCACCATCCCTTCGGGTTATCACTTGAAAATAAGACAAAGCAGGAAAAGAATAATTTTGGCGTTCCAACTGTCGCGCAAGCCTACTATTTAATAGTTGGGCTTGAAATCAAATTCTACAAGCTGAAAAATATTCAGAAAAATTGCCGCACTCGAGGAGATAACAACCCTTACCAATGCCTTCTTGGGTTGTTCTTCTTTTCTCAGTCGTTGCCGGGGGTAACGCATTCTTGCACATCCATTATTAAAGATGTTACTGTTAGGTGCTTGGGTATTACAGAATTCCGTTCAATTATATTTTCGGGGTACACGCAATAATATTCTCGTGCAGGAGAAGCGGAAAAAAAAGAAGAGGGAAAAAAATAATTCCTGGAGCATTTTAAATTCTCGATTTGCACACGTGTGGGTTAATCGTTTTGTGGGGATATTGGTATGTCATGATGAATGATGAAAACAAGGAGAAAAGGGGAGAGGAGCGATCAATGTTGCAAAATTTATATCAAACTGCCGATTTCCAGTTTGCCTACTATTGATTACGCTATTGGAAAATGAGATGTAAAGATGATTTCACACACAACTGATCACATCTCGGGGTATGATAAGCATTAAAAAAAACCATGGGTGACATGGTGCACCTTATTAAAAGGGCCAACTATACACAGACACAAATGTTTCCTTTGGTTTATAATATCAAATTTGAAGCTTAAATTTTTGTTTACTGCATAACAAATTCAATCCTAATTCATTCAAAGTTGTTTTTTATAAGGTCTCAATTTCATCAGAAGTCATCCAATCGCCCATACAATTAAAATGAGGTTCAATTTTTTTTTTTAAAGCATAGTAATTGTAAACCATGGCAAATATTCATTCTGTTCACAATCATCAGGTAGAAAACTTTAATTATGCCGATCAGAAGAAAACCTTTTTGACCTCCTACAACACAAATAGATTTGTTTCCCAGTTTTAAAATCTTATCACACATAAGAGCCCACAAGCCCCTTTTGAACAAAACATTGATAAAATCGAGGGTTTATATACAATATGACCCCATCTGCTAAGCTGCCATTTGGTCATTTGTGTTCTTACAAGTGTTTTACCCCCTGCCCAATCGCACCCTGGCAGCTATTGCAGTGGTTGTTGCTTTTTGCCCTAAACCCTCCCGATTATTCTCCTTCTGGGGGTTGTGAATAGCAGAACCTGTGATGTTATTTGCAGAAGTGACAGCACAAGAAGGGTTAGAGTCGTCGGTAAATCGTAATAACCAATACATTGCTAAATATTGCACACCACCGTTTACGGTTGCACTGTTTGACTTCTATGAAAATCGACATAGAACTGAGAGACAACAAAAAAAAAAAAAAAAACCGAAATGCCACAAATCCCCTATCCCGAGATTTTTACATCCTATAGTACACTGACTTCAGAATAAAACGGTTGTTAAAAAAAATCCAAAGTGAGTAAGACATAATATTCCAGCAATCTACATCTGGCATACTCTGACCCAGGAGGGATGACTGAGCCTAGAGGAGGAGGGTTCCCCTTCTGTACCACTGTCAATCTAGTATTTACCCTGGATGGCGTCATAGCATAAAATACCTACACCTCAGAGTGTGCTGGCTTTAAAGGCCGTATTGGAATATTGGTGTCACTGCAATTCCTCAAGGACTTGCAATATGTCCCCTTTTCTCCACATCCCTGTGGGTTTAGCAAGCATGATCCTATAGTCCATTCACTACAAATGGAACCTAATAATATTGGATGAGAAATTAAAGGCGACCAATGCAATGAGACTACAAGAGACAATGCCATGAATGAAACATACCATCTAATAATACGCTATAACTAAAATTTCCGTAAATTAGAAAACAGATTTTCCGGAAATTTACGAAATCTGTGTTTGTAGAACACATAAAATTAAAAACAATAAAAAATGTTATTTACAGAATATTTCAAAAATTTGTCTCGGCATCAAAATTTCTGGGACTTTTTTGGGGCTCCGTAATTATTTAAAGTACGGGAAAATTTTGGTAAAAAAATACACATTTTTTCCATAATATGAGACAAATTTCTGTGAAAGTTACTTGTCAAAGTTCCGTTAATTGACAAAAGTCTTCTTCGGTGTCAATTTATACCCTAAAAAAAGTCTGGAAATTCTTCTGCCAGAAATTTTCGTAAATTTACAGAAAATTTTCTAACAAAGATACCCGGGTATCTTTCCACAATTCGAACACCTCCTGGCAGAATGTGCAGAAAAACTGGGTTATTATATCCATCCTTACAACTGTACCCTTAACAAACTATAGCTATTTGTATTGAACACAAGCTAATTCTCGGGCACTTCAATTTTTGGTTACTTTCCTTCTTTGAGAATCTGCATTTTGGGGGGTGAGAGAATTGCTGCAAATGAGATTCTTGAAGTTTTGCACTGAAGACTGATTAAAGGTGCGTGTTCGCTATCGTCTTTGGAACCCCTGATTTACCCCGAAGTGAGTATCGATTTAGATATCAATGACAGGGGCCTTATTTTCTCTTGTCGCCTGAAATTTGAGCCCTCACAGCCATTTCATCCCAAGATATAAACAATCAATAAACAAACCCTCAATTTGCACAGTATTGAATAGGGCTTTGCAACATGCACTATTGTTTCTAACATCAAACCGCAAGCTTATTTCCCCAGGTACGGATGTGGTGTATTTGCCAAGTGTCAGGCTCTCATATCAAGTAGAGAAAACCCTACTAGGGTCGACCCTGATTTTTACTAAGATTTTTTTTTTTCATATTTAGGTCACAAAGATATTTTGTCAAGGATCCAGTCCGATTGTTACAAAGTTGTATCCCGCCCCCCCCCCCCCCCCCCCCACACCAGTAATGATCATGACCTAAACCACCCCCTCCTCTCCAATCTCATGGTCATGGGATTTTAATCGTTAGAAAGATCACGGGAGGATTTCGTGATTTTAGACTGGTTCAGGATGTATTACTGTCGTATCCCCCAATACCCTTAATTTGTACAAATACTGGTATCTCAACACCAGTCACATCAAAGTTTTACCCTTTTTTTGGAACCTGCATTATTTGTTAACTACCCACGTCCAAACCATGCATACCCATCTCAAATAGCATGCATTGATGTCAAACTTCAGTACGGCTGATTTGCAGTAGCGTTTTCCCGATTCTATGTATTTATAGCAGCAGGGTTTGAGTACTGTGATGTTAAGGACCATCTAACAGATTTTGAATTTGGTCGGCAAAACTATGCCTCTGAATACTCCAGATGACAGGTTGTGGAGAAACCCTGCAAAACATCCGCAGAGAAGAATGTTAAGTAACTCCTAGTGATAAATATGTTCTATGTGAATTTTACCATCAGTTACTGAAAAACAACTGTTTTTATAGCAATTTGGAAAAGCAACTTGGTAGTTTGTAGGCAATGTCAGTGAACCTACCAAAACTGTCAAAATGTTTGAATTTTGTAGGATTAGCTTAAGAGTGAACTCTGAAGAACTCTCATAAGGTATTTTTTCAAATGAGAAAATAATAAAAAAAAAAAAGCAGCGATGTTAAAAATTTGAGTCTCTGTTCAATTACGTGTTGCACTAAGTGTCCGTATGGACAGCCATTACTAAAATATCCCATTTATTCTTATTCTTATTTGAAATTTGTAGGACAAGCTTAAAAGTGAATGATAAGTCTGGAGAACTCTCATAAGGCAGTTTTTCAAACGAGAAAATAATTAAAAAAGACAAAGAAAGCATCGTTGTTGAAAAATAGGAGTCTCTGTTGAATTACACGTTGTAGTAAGTGTCTGTATGGGCAGCCATTACTAAAATATCCCTTTTATTCTTGTTAGGTTACTTTGGGCTTCATCTCTTATAGTGTATGTATAGGGATACTTATACCTGTTACAGATATGCAAAAATCTGAATTTTGATGATTTTTTAAATATATTTTCTGATTTAGCAAATTATTGATAGTATTACTGATAATGGCTTCCCAAGGGGGTTCTCAAGTTTGGTTTGGGTATAAGAACGTGCCTCCAAGAGTCTGGAAGTAGGACCATTATCTATACCAATTTTCGCCAAAAAAGGGACCCATGGCTATACAAGAAAATGCAATCTGTGCCAAATTTGGACCCAAGTTTCCATTTCCCTAAAGTTTGACCTTTTTAAGCAAATTTGGAAACTTTGGGACTTCAGATTGGACTAAGTTTCCAAGAAATTTGAGCCGATTAAAAAAAAAAAAAACAAGATTTCTAATACCAAAATTGTCAAAAAAAAAGTCATTCATAAGCCAGACGACGGAAAATGAGACCAATGTTTGTGACAACGTCCACGTCATTTGTGTTGAGTACCCCCCTGGGGACCAAAGGGCCAAGATATGTGCATTCCAAGCGGAGGCACCCCATCAAATTTGTAACCCTTCCTGTCTCTAATCCCCCCCCCCCCCAATGAGAAAAAGACATGTGCTCAAACAAATTATTGTACTAAAGGTACCCGCCCCATCCAATAGTAACATATATTTTCTCTGCTTCATAGAAGGGCCATCAACCAACAAACTTTTAATTTGAATCTACATACCGTTTCAATTAAAGCATGTGCAATTACAATAGCCATAGAGCACTGTACCAACTATTTCCGGTTACCCGTAACATTCCTAATTTAGCCTGTACCCATAATGGAAAGAATTCAATCAAGTATTGTGCAAATGAGATGAAAAATACCAGGTTCTTATGGTACCAAATCTCAGGTTAAGGGTAATGAAAAGTAGGGTCGAGGCTAAGGATTCAGTGGTGGTGACCTTAAAATTTCCTTACATACCAGAATTCAGCCAGGTTATTGGAATAATTACTAATAATGTATATGAATATGTATAAATTTTTAGGGAAAAACATTTTCGCAATTGACTTAGTCCCTTGTTTGGGTTTCCACAATCTCACTGTAAGACACAATCATGAGGCGGATATTAATAGCGTTCTCAGAAAAGCTCAGTCTTGAAAATTTTCAATACTTTGTAACAACCAAGTCCGTAGCATCAATCCCCTTTCGCTCCAGGTGTGCGAACCAAATCGTCGGCAAGTCGTCGCTTCCGCCCTTCTCGAGTAACCAATAACGTGGGCGACGATGTCAGATCAGCTGGGATGGCCGATTGTCTCAATGCCTCGATATTGTAGCCAATTTTCTCAATTAACCTCTGCCCCGTTAGACAGCAGGCTTTATTGGAGGATGCCAGGTGAGAGAAAAAAGAGCGACAGAGAAGCGACTCTGAACTTGAGACCACTGGTAACTCTATATCAGGTGGCAAAATGGTCTGTCAAAATTCAAGCACTTGTTTGATTTGAAATCCTGCAGGAGAGGTACCTGGCTGCTGCGACATTCTACGCCCTGGCAAAAATTGTGGTAATTTGAGGTTTTTGACGCCGTTTGAAATTGAAGCGGAAGACTAATGAATTGATCAAATAGTCGCTGAATAGGATGATAATCCGTGCAAATAGGACGGCGGGCAAATCTAATTGACTCCTGAAATTTAACAAGTGTAATGGTTTTAGGATTGACTGAATAAAGTCTGACTGTGAAAGGCGGAGAACTAGTTTACTGAAAAACGGTACAGTTAAAAACACTAATCCTGCAGGAAGAACCCTCAATTAAACAAAAAATAAGAGATTTTTTCCAAAATGTCCTTGTTTTCTGTATTTTGAGTCAAATTAGGAAAGTAACATGTTTCAGGAAAAATATTTATTTATTTTGTCTTTTTTACACTTTTTTGCCTCTTTTGTCTTTTCACATGAGTTGGGTCTCACACCTGGTTAAACAAGACATTGTGGCTATATTCTGAAAGGGAGTCTACCTTAGACCTGGGTTTAAACCAGGATTAGTCCTACATGAGTGGACCTTTTTTCCTTCCAACATGCTCTAAAATGTGATGTAACAGGTGAGTAAATTCCACATGGATGGGTCGGAACTTTCAGTACTTTGAAAGGAAAAAAGTCCACTCCTGTATGCAGGACTAACCCTGGTTTAAACCCAGTCTAAAGTTAGACTCCCTTGAGAATGCCAGCCTGCATCTTTTATAAATATATACTAAGTAAGTCTAAGTCTTTGGGTAAGTCTAACAAGCAATATTTGAAAAAAAAACTTGTTGTCCTAAATAAAATTTCTGAACATGATTTCTGGAGTAGCGTTAACAATTACACAATTAATACTGTACTTAATCCCCCCAAGTTCAAAGAAAATAGTATTGTTATTGATAATTTTCAAAAGAAAAGGACAAATAATTAAACAACTTTTAAAATGTAACTGTAATATATTTGAGGTTCAGAAATGGAAGATGTTCTGACCATTTTTTCACAAGGAAATAAGGATATTTTTAAAATATATTAATTTCACATTTTTTTTCACACACACGCAAGCACCCTCACACACACCCATACACACGCATGCTCATACACTTGCACACGCACACACACATCAATGCAAACCGTGTAATGGGAAAAATACAAACTGACAAACACTATACAATTGCTTTCTTTCCCCTAAAATGTGTGATAATTAATTGTGCAGAATTTTACAGTTTTCAAAGAAAATTATTTCTGGCGATTTGCAGTAGATTAAGGTGAAAGTAAGCACTAAATTAAAAAAAAAAATGATTTCATTTATGCCAGAATGACTCCAATTGGCATTTTAAAAATTGTACCTTTAAATATCAACCTCAAGGCTTAAAGTTTTTATACAAACTGTCCTATATGACATTAGAGCAAAGAAGAATACGAGATCCACAGTGTAAGTAGAGAAGTCTCCAAGGATAATGAATTTGCGAAGAACGTGCACCCGACACGATCCTACCCTTGCATGCTGCATTTAGAGGAAAATAAAACGACCCACTAAGAAATAGAAGGGACGAATATTACTTTTATTTGCTTTTAAAGAATTGCAATGAGAGAGCCAAAGAACTAGGCCGGCAAAAACAGCATAAAGAAATTGCATGGTTTGTATGCTCGGACACGAGCAAATAGTCCAGCAATATCAGATCACCAGAGAGCTCGGGGCTAGATCATAGGCTAGTTACTACAAGCAAAGTCAATAAACACATGATGAACGATTCAGTCACGCAGACTATGCGCTTATACCACGGCCTACTGCCACACTGCTCACAGGTTTGTTTCCCCCTTTGACGGCTTACCTACGCAGCCCAATTTCCTCTACGAGGCGCCACCGAGGGATACGAAACGGACGTGGGATTGTCCCCAGATTGCCAAGTCGGCGAAAGTACAATCAATCTGACGAATCACATCATTGTCATTTCCATTTGCGAAAACGAGAGAGAGAGAGTGGGAGAAAAAAAAGTAGATAAACAGTACAACACAATTGCCTGTCACTCGTCAGCCATAAATGGTTACACTTAATGGACGAGAAAACAAACGCACCTTATTAAAACAAAACTCATTTGCCTAGGTTTTATGAAGGATGAACTATTGCGAGTGACAGGTGGCCGAAAAAAGGAAGGTGTAATAAACTGAAGTGCATTGATAGTAACCATGGCAACCGATGCAGAAAAAAAAACATGATAACTGTCAGGCTGTAATTGCTGTGTGAATAATGCTACCACTTCAGCAAGTATTAACTCAAATGCATTATATCTACAATTCCAAAGATAGACATGCAAAATACAATCATTTTTAAGTAACAATTTGCCGATTTCAAAGGTGGGTGACCCGATTATGGTCCAGTTTTCCATTTGATGTTTCCCCCCTCACCGAGAAGCATATCACCCCAAAACATCTGATTACAAATTTTTAGTTAAATCGGGCCAAAGCTGTAACACGGGCCAATGTGTTGTAACAAAGAGAATTTGGAAAATTCTTACATGGAATATACGATCAAATATGCATACATGATTAGGCACACACACATGATAAGGCCATAGGCGTTTATTCAATGGGCAATGGCTCGGAAGATTTAAAAATCCTCAGCTTTTGTGGGCTAAGTTAGCAGGGGAGGCTTTTGATCATGAAATGCCCCTCTTATATATTACACTTGCTTCTGACTGTGCATAAAGTGCATTGTGTGAAATGTTCCATGAATTTTCCACTCTTTCAACTTCCCAGAAGAGAAACACAGGACTCAACCTTTCACCCCAGAGGGTGTATTGAGTCCATCCCACAATGCACTAGTTTTTGGAAATTTCACTTCAATAAGGTCATGTGATCCCACAAAAATCACATTCTCAACACATAAAAAACCTGACTTTTACACTCATTTTAGTCTATGAGGTGCAAGTACTTCAGGAATTTTTCGCATGATTATGAAATGTCTTGTGGTTTTAAACTTCTTGAACACTTTTTATCCCTTAATACTGACATGTGTTAAGTACAATGCAGTATAGACACATTGCAATGCATTGTGGGATTCATTCAAAACACCCTCTGCTTTCACCCCTACACTGCCCTTTGAAACAAAAGCCATCTGCCGATCTGCTTATGTGCCTATTTCCCAAATTATGCGGATCATAATAGGGCATTCTAACACCCTGGTAACGCTATAGCCCCTAAAAAAGTAAAATGAATCCCTGAACACCTTCTCTGAATATGTCCACCCCACACATGGCACACATCGTGCATAATTCTCACTCTAAATACATCAGGTTGCACAATGGGTGCCACACAGAACAAAGCTGAGGGCCAATTTTGTCCGGCTTAGGTATGAAATTGAAGTTGACCATTGGGAGATTTAAGCAAATGTCTGGACAATACACCGATAAGCTCCTGGGTGTTTCAATGGTGCTTTTTAAAGTTTGTTCAGGGATTTTATTAAGCTCTGACCATACACTACTCCTGAGAGATGGTGAGAGAACGAGAGAGAGAAGTAAATGGAGAAACTACACTTGCAGTTAAATAAGGTTTCCAGCTTTACTGGGGAAAAATAAGTGCTAGACCCACTTGACCCCCTTTTTATACTTGTTGAACTACGGGAACACATTGCAAGTAAATGTCTACTTTTATTAGAAGAACTAGAGAGGGTTTAAAAAGCCCTGGCTATTTACAAACTTGTGCTTTCCCCCATGACCAGGTGTGCAAAATGTAAATACAACCCTAGTGTAAAAAGCTCTTTGTGAAAAAAAAAAGATCACCCCAAACAATGTATCTGGCTGAAATGTCACAAACAGGTTCACAATAATTCGAGGGTTTACTGCAAGAAGGCCCCATCTGCAATAGCTGCCATTTGTCAGTTGTGCTATTATTGAGTGTTATACCTGCCAGATCTATCACCTGGCAGCTATTGCAGATGGGGCCTTTTTGCCCTAAACCCTCGATATTAGCCACTACATCAAATAAGACTACAGGTTTGTGATTCACTGTATTCCAGCATTACATTGCAATGCCAACCAATAGGTCACCATTTTTTTACCCTTGCTCATACACAGAAGCAAACTGTGACATCAGTATTATAAACACCCACCTTCTAATTCCCAGTGGTCACCATCCACTCTCCTTCAAGGCATGTGTGCAGGAAACTACCATCTGACCCCAATTTGGAACTGTGTCATAATTTAGGATGATGAGCAAGTGGGCACTGAGAAGTGCTTGTAGGAATTGGCTTGTAAGTTTTTGAGGAATGGAGGAGGAATTTGAAGAAAAGTAAAGGGATGTATATAAGTCACAGCTGTTTGAGCCTGTGCAAATTGTCTGTTTTATTTTTAAAACAATTTTAAGTAGTGGTGACATATTTTTGACAAACTGATATAAGTAGGGGCATGCAAGAGCTATTTCCTCTATAAAAATCAGAAAATTTCATTGCTAGAACCTTGCCACATAGACCTACAAAGGTCAAGACTTGTATGTTATAATGCCCTCTACTGTCCAAATCTCATAGAGATCTGTGTAAAACTAGATTTTTAAGAAAAATCATGTTTGCCACAATGAATTTTGTAAAATGTGCACACAATGTAGCTAGTGAAATAAAAAAAAATCGGTTCTCAAAACTTTATCGCTATTGACATTATTTGTTTTATTCTGGTTTTATCATAATAAATGAGACTTTCAAACAGCTGTGAAATGAGAGAAAGCCGTTCGTGCTTGTGAGGAAAAACACATTGGTCTATTTCTAGGTTTTTTTTTCGAGAGCCATAACCCCACCTCATCCTGCGATAATTATGACCTTTGAAGAATAAGTCGATTCATCACCTACACGCTCTATTTTGCAAACAGCTACATTAAATGCTATAGGTTGAAAAAATAATTTTGCAGGTTTTTAAATTTGTATTTTGTAATCAAACATGAAAAGTGTGAAAATAAAAAGTCTTGAAAATTTCCTTGATATATAAAGTACCCCTTCAAATAAGCAGAGAGGGCAATTTTCTCTCTGTTCATGGGAAAAAAGTGCTCTGTTCTCTGCCCCCATCCGAGTTTCTTCTAGGGTGTGAAGATGCAAATCTTGCGACTTGTCAGTCATTGATCTTAGTTCAGAGTGTGCTATGGCTCCACGACATGCAACAGGCAGTTGATTGCGCAATCACTGAAACCGCCGAGAATGCCTTCTGCTATGAAATTTGTGAAATGTTCGACTCTGACATTTGAAGTTGTGAATTAAATATACGGTATTGCTGAAGGAAATTCACAGGTAATCCAAGTTAATTTGCACACCCCAGAAAAGTGTACCAGAAAATACAGTAATCTACGGCTCCTGCTCCTTCCACGAAACTGCCATAAAATCAACCTGGAGAATCACCAAGAGTGCAGCATCAAATATAATCTTGAAATGATAATTGGTACAAAACATTGAGAAATTGGTTCAGATATGTACAAAATATGACACTCAACTCACAAGCTTCAACCAAGGGTTAAAGCCAGCACAAGGGCACAATTTGCAGCTATTTGTGGCTGATCTTCTCCTGCATGTGCCTCATTGAACATCAGAAAATATGTCGGGTAATTGAGTATACTGGCATTTTTGTATACATTTTTTATGGTTCAATTCTTGGTGATGTAATAGTAGATATAAACTGTAAGACATATGCTACTGAACTGTAAGCAGGGTTTCTACATTTTGATTTGAATGAAGTTGCCTTCAAAGTTGCGAATGGGTGTGGTATGAAATCAGAATGCTGAGGTAAAGTGCAGCACGAGTGTTGAATAAGAGTTTTTAGAGGGGCATTTTTGTGATCCACAATCTTGTCCCCTGACTTGCCTGAAAAAGTTTTATGTTAACTGAACCACTGGCCTAAATCAGGGATTTGTAAATAAGTAATGTGAAGTGCCACTTTGTAAAATGAAATAGATCTGCGCAGTGCCATTATCTAATGGCAGCGTAGCAAGTAAAGTATGTCCAAAGGCCCATGATAGGGCCCTCGCCTGCCATCTGAAACCCAGCACACACCGCTTGTTTGTAAACTGGCCTAATGTGGTCCATAATCCCATGAGCATATTTCAATCATCGTTGCCAAGAATTTTAGGAAGGTTAATTTGTCCAAAAACATAGAATTGCAACACAGTGGCCTATTTTTGTTTTTTAATGGTCATAAGACATCATTTGGACTAAAGGTTAGGTTCAAATGATGTCATATAGGACTAACTTATAGAAAAATTGACTAATTTATACTTAACAGTGTAGGATCACAAAAAGGCACCTTAAAAAATTGATCACAACAACTTCCTTGCTCCAGAACAGATCTACTTACTTAAAACTTGTCATTCTTCTTAACTACTACCCTCCTTTAATTTTAGGTTTGTAACTTATGCTCACCCTTTTGCTGAGTCCAAATCCTCTCTGAAATTTCAAGCCAACAAGATCCCTGAAACATCACTGTTCTGACCATCGGCCAAAACAAAACTTGCATCATTTTACCCATAAGGTAATGTTATGCATTAAAAGATGGGTTTTCTGATGAGTAAAAAAAACAAGAGCCTAGTTGGGCGATTCATGTGTGTGGTTACTTCATATTCAGGAGGAAACTTTACTGCCTCCAAAATAGCTCGAGGTTTGTTTGTTGGAAGACATGAGCTAACTGTGCTCTCAAAGCTAAGGAAGAGTTGCAGGGAAAAATGACGATCTGCATACTGGAACATTTCACACACAGACAGGAGAATGTATGTATAAATAAAAGCAACAAAAAACCACGGGCCACAGTTGTTGAGTAAAATGGTAACATACATTTCAGGGGGAGATGTTAGGTTGCTTGCCGAGTGAAGTGGAAATTATCAAAATGTAAATGGAAGGCACAAGTTTTTACTGGTTTAGATGTTTTGCTGTTTGGCACACCGCATTAATCCTTGCTTTGCTTTCCGTCTCACAAAAGAACAGAGAAGTTCTAAATCCAACGCTGAGTTAAAATCGGCAAAATTATCGCCGAGCCCCGTAAAGGACAAGCTTTTATAGCTCACCGATCGCAGAATCAACAAAGTATGAAGGATAAGATGATGTTAGGAAGGCAGAAGAAAGACCCCCACTACATTTGTTAATGTGGCAAATATACTGTTTGTTTTTTTTTCCCCATGGCAACAGAGTTAAGGAAACACGAAGGGAAAATAAAGGTTAACACATACATGCAATTCAGTTGCAAGATGTCTTAAATTCATGCGTGCAAGTGCATACATGTAATTAAATATCTTCTTTAGAATAAATGATACATTTGCCTTTGAACAGCCTCATCTGACAAGATATGAGGGGAGAAAGGATCAAGTTTCGTGATTTCTGAATATTAACACAAATTAAGTAAAACTATCGTATTAAACATTCCCCTTTTGCTAAAGCCATGGTATAAAACAGAGGTTGTTTTGAATCAATACCATGATGAATAGCAATGTGACTATACCATACTGTACTGCTATAAAACACACATCAGTACTTAGGATAAAAAAGTGTTCCAAAAGTTTAAGAAGCCACAAGACATTTCATAATATGCCTAAAATTTCTAAGTACTAATGCTTTGTGGGCTAAAATGGTCCTAAAAATGGGATCATATCATGACCTTATTGAGGTTGAAATTTCCCAAAACTGGTGCATTGTGGGATGACTCAAAACACCCTTGGTATTAAAATGAGGAACAATATCCAGTCTAGAATGTAATTTTCAACAGCGTTGCCCGATTTAATTCAAGATTTGAAAAACGTTTACCGATCTTTTGCCATGATATGCCAAATTCAAAACAATGCCACGGAAAGTTTTGTCTAACGATAAACCACACCAAAAGGGCCAATCTATCAGGCTGTGGGAGTAAGTGATGCAAAAATGGTCATCATTAATACCACACCACGAAGAGGACACAGATATAGATATTGCGACAAGCAACATCAACCTTATTTTCTCCTCCCACCTTGTCTATTCGCCATTTCTTTCCTCCATGTAATATCAACCCGTATGTCACCTGCTGCTATTTCTATATTAGAAAAACAGCAATGTATATTGAATTTTTAAAGTTGTTTTTCACAAAGGTACAAACGCCAGATAGCGGAAGCAGTACCACCAGTTGCTTTTGTAGTCAAACCGTGACAGCGATCTCATCTGGGATCTCTAAACATCCAATCCACGCAAGATAAGCATCAATGGCAGCTCAAGAAAATACGTTTGCGGATAAAAAATCACGCGAATCTGGGATTCTTTTTCCCTTAAAAATGGTGGGAAATTGGAAAACCAATGTCGCTCGGAGCCATGCTGAATATCTTTCTGTCGTCATCAGATGTTCATATCGTACATTCCTACTGACTGTTTTTTCTGTATAGTAAGGGGTATAGTAATGCAAGTATCGGACTGTTAACTCCATATGTTTGTGATGTGCGTACCTGCTGGCTAGATGTGTCTCTGGACATGAAAAATATTAACTCTTATAAAATGATCAATTTCATTAAGTCAGCGGTTTCTAATCATCCTGACTCATTAAGTTTTATGTAACAAAGCAGGTAAGGAATCAACATGCTGGTACTTTTTTTTTCCTGCTTATTTGTTGAGTGCTATATTTTATCACATCGGCTATAGTATATTTGGATATGATGGTGGAGAGGTGTAACGCACCTTCTGATGCTGAGGGTTAATATTGCGTTGCATCGCATAATGTAATATCGTTCTGAAATGTGAGGGGTAATCCCATGCTGGAGGACTGCAACGCTGAGAACGGAAAGCTCATAAGCAAGATATGATATGCATTTTGGCACCTTACTCGATACTTATCACTTGCCCCCAAAGCCTGCGGCAGTCCCCCTCATCCCGTGCCTGCTGTTAATACACGCATAAGGTAGAACATGCCGGAACATCTTATATCTACGGTGCGGGCTGTTTTGTAGATCTATCGTAGGGCGGGTTGGTGATGTCGCTGCTCCCGTGTGTTATGAATATTCCGTAGCTGTTGGGTTCTCCGAGAATTGGGCCAGAGGGTCCTAAAGTGCTGGGAATAACCTGCTAATGGAGCGGGAAAAAGGATGGATGCAAAGAGATCGTGACAATTGAACAATTACTGCGTTAATCTGTGGGGAAGTGTTCGGGTTTCATTCATAAAATTTTGAACAGATAATAATAGAAATCTTTTAAATACGTATGAAATGATATATGATGGAGGACAAATCTATGTTGAGAAGAAAAAACGAGTGTAGATAATATAAAGCAGAGAAACAAGTTCAATATTGAGAACAGTGTCAAGGGAAGCCAGACTAGCTAAGGATCAAAGAAATAATTAATAGACTTGACTATGAAATTCCTTAATAAAGGTGTTTTTTTTTTAAAGTGCACATTTTTTTTATCTAAAATCACTTAGTCAAGGATTTTCCACAAGAGATCTCTTCTGCAAAATAGTCCACACACGAGTACAATGCAAGAGTAAAAATGGTGATGTAAATTTGAATAGTATTTCATGAAAATTTCTCCTTTCCAAGTTAACATTTTCTTAAATCTATCCTTATTTCTATCATGAAAAATTAAATCAATTCTTCTGTGGAACGATCCAATAACTTAATAGTTCAATGTGAAAAAAGAAAATTATTATTTTGTGAAACCTTAATTTAACAGTCCAGTAAAATCATAGTTCAACTCTGTTGAAACGCTACAAAAAATCATAAGCTAACACATTTGGTATATTACAAAAAAAGTAAACAACTTCATTTCAATGCTACTTATATCCACTCTGCAATGCTGCCAGGAATGCTTGTTCATACAGGTCGAATTTAAAACGGAACCCATCCCTTAAACATTATTATTTCTCCTATAAACAAATGTATAATAAATACAACCCTGGTGGTCATCATTTTTCCACACAAGTTACAACCCTTCCCCAAGGCATACATAATTTGGAAAGAATAAAGTGTTATGTGGAGCTTGTAGCACCTTCCCATTACCAAATGTTTTATGTAAGTATTGTTTGATCATCTCAAAATTTTGCCATTAGGCAAAATGTGGTATCTTAATTAGTTATACTTTTTTGCTAAGGCCTTATCTCTGTCTTACAAGTCTCAATGGAAAATGGATATAACTATATGCCTGACTTTCAAAACAGTTTTCTGAGTGGCTAATTAAATATAAATTTTTCACTTAATAACCAATGAACTTCAGCTACAAAATTATTTCACTCTAGCCCTCTCAGCCCTACACACTATTATTACCATGTTGCTGAGTGGCTCAAAATATAACATAAGCCATTGTGACCAATTGCCAAGCAGTGCTCATAGGGGACAGGATCAAATGAGCACTACCTGTTTTTCATACATCATTTGTGATTGGTGAATTGCATCCTGTATCATTGTCAATGACTAGGGAAATGAAATGCAGTCCAAATATTTCAGCTCTAGCAGTCTTCATACCTACCACCATTCTCATGTTGTTGATTGGCTTAAAATATCACATAAGTTCATTGTGACCAATTGACAAGCAGTGCTCATAGGACAGGATCAAATGAGCACTACCTGTTTTTCATACATCATTTCTGATTGGGAAGTGCATCATGTATTCATTGCAATCACAGTTGAAATGCAGTTTAACAACATATTTTCAAGGACAGACGAGCCTTACTCTTCGCCCTACCACATTCGTACATGTTGTGATGGGCTAATAAAAATAAGGACATTGTATGTATTTTTGTTTAAAAAAATACAAAGTGCAAAGAACAATGCAGTTCCGGTAAACCAGGCGCGGATCCAGGGACGGGGGCGGAGGGGGGCCGCAGCGCCCTCCCGAGGAATTCTGCAAAATTTGCAACAATGCCATTTTGGGACCTTTTTTGGACAAGTTTAGCTCTTCAGACCCCCAGGTACTTTTGACGTTTTTCCAATCTTAAAAACAATCAATTTATTTTTGAAAAGAAGGAACAAAAAGGTACCCAAGGTTTATTTATCCACTTTTCAACAAAATCTTAAAAAAAAAGAAATGATTTTTACTTTTTTTAAAATAAAACTTACAAATGATCAAAGCAATAACTTTGCCATGGTATTTTTCTTTTGTGTTGTTTAAATGTCTTAACTACAGTTACAGTTAGTTAGTGAGTTAGTTAGTTATACCAAAGTTTAAAATCCGGTTTTTGTCCCCGTCAATACCGAGGGTGGCGGATAACCTTCACTCAGCAATATGTGTGTGAGGATTTATTGGAGCACAAGATAATAATAAAGTATTACAAATGAGTCAATAATCATATATTTTCAAAGTCGGAGAACTTCTAAAGAACAACAGACTAGCAGAGTGGAAAAGGGTTAAAGGGGCATTCGTGATCCACAGCCTCCTACCCCCGACTTACCTTAAAGATGTTGAGATTTTTATGTCATTTGAAACGTTAGCCTTAGTACTCCATGTGTGCCAATTCTTACGTGCAAATTCGGTCGATATGTAGAAATTAGCAATTTGTATTTTTGTCCGTAAACGGACAGCAAATTACAGCACAGTAGGATATGGGAC
>JAMKCH010085153.1:0-41738 GCA_023653785.1 Ophioderma brevispina
CAATGCAACTATGCAAAAATCTCACAATATTGGGGTGCTCTTCAAAAAAATGTGCTGCTATTCCTTAAAGAATCTTTGAACTAAAGTAACACAATTGTTTATTTTACATGTGCAGGTGGAAAAGAAGAGGTGATGGAACGATTGTTACAGACGAAAAAAGACAAGAAGGTGTTGGAATTTGTTGCAATCCAACGGAAAGACAATCAACAATGGGCGATACCAGGGGTAAGACACTGTCCTGCTATGTCTAATCCAAGAAAGTTATTATCAATGATGTATTTCTCAACAACTCATCCTAGCTCCTTGTACAGGAACATACCGTTGTTGAATTGTTAAATTTGAGGTTTATACTCCCCCTGTAGAAGACAATTATGAAATATTCCACAAAGGGGGTATGTATATCAATGAAGTTACCTATGGCTTTTCCCTCTGGAAAACTAAACCAAATTCCCCTTGTCCTTAAAGCGGCACTGGCACATTTTCACAAAATATGAAATTCTTCAATTTGCTCTCAAATGATAGTCTAGGCCATTGGAAGAACAGAGATATATTTTACACATAAAAATAACATACCCTTAAACAGATAGGGACATTGATATAAGGATAAAGACATTCAGGTAATTTGTAGGCCAACTTTTAAGTTTTCCATAACTTTAATCAACAAATGTGTATATTACATGAATATTTTTGACTCGTACTCACTGATATTAAAACCACAAAGGTTATAGATCGGTCAAACAGTGTGCATAGTGTGAGAAACATGCATACGGACTGCGTGTTCTTGTGTTAAAAACCATTTTCGTCGTCTGCTGAATTTCGCGTCGCCGTGGACGTTAAATTATAAAATCGTTCTGTTTACCCATAAGGAAGCTGATTTGGTCTTAATCATTTCGGGTGAGGGCTTTTGTATATAAAAGCTTTACAACCATGAAAAAATATCGATTTTGAAAAATCTTGAGGGCGCACTATTTTTCAAATGTGCCAGTGTCTCTTTAAATAAGATGACCACAGAGGGGTCTGGATTGTACATTTAATTGGTCATTAGGCTATTCCATTTCAAATTTCCGGGTTTCCATGTTTAAACCAGTGTTAGTCCATCATGAGTGGACCTTTTTTCTTTCAACATACTCTGAAAATGTGGTGTAACAGGTGAAGAAAATTACTCATGAATGGGCCAGATCCACCCATCCATGAGGAATTTTCTCACTTGTAACATTTAATTTTCTCAGTATGTTGAAAGAAAAATGTCCATAAAGGCTAACCCTGGATAAACCTGTGTTTAAAGTTAAACTCCCTTTGAGAATACCAGCAAATGTATTTTTGGTCCACCGCCAACTTAAGTTGGCGAAGGGGGACTATAGAAATGCCCTGCATCTGTGTGTGATTGTGTGTGTGTGTGTCCCACGTGATATCTTTGGATCTAAGCAAGTGTGGGAGTCCATCTTTGCAACATAGATGTATCTCAAATAGGCTGTGGCTGGGATCCTAAGTGTGTCACATGTCTTGGGTCAAAGGTCAAATATAGGGTCAAATGTGATAAAAAATAGGGCTAAATTTCAAGGTCATCTGGGGTCACCCAAGGTATTCTAACTGCTATGGCAGGAGCCTCAGTGGTTGAGAACCACTTATTGCCATCACAATTCTCCCAATGACCTTAAGGTTATGTTACTGCTTCCGCCTTCACACCGTGACGGGTGGCGGACCTTTGTGGTGTCAGAACCAACTTGTACATTTAACGAAGGGTTTTTTATTAAGTGTATTGGATTTATACCATCTCTTTACAAGGGCCTGGTGAGCCTAGGTGATGAAGTCAGTGCTACAATAAGAGAGAGTTGGTGAAGAAGCTTTAGGGAGGTCTGGATTAAGGATGAGGAAGAGGTGAAGGAGATTACTGCTAATGTGGAAAATACTTCAAGCACGGCAAAAGAGGTCGGTGATTATGAAAGAATTCGGAAGAAAGTGTAATGGAGAAAAAGAAGAGTGTGCAAGACCAAATCAAATTGCCACATCAATTAAAACTACAGTGTTAAGTGAGACTGCCCAATGTGCTAATACATTTTAATGTGGGCCGCCAGCTATAGCTGGCAGGAACACTAGCAAATTGTTGTGCGTGTGTATGTATGTGTTGTGTAGGATGTGTGTGTCAAAAATTGTTGTTTTTTTTTAAATTGACCTCAATTGAAAAGTTTAATTCATTGGAACCAAACTTCTGTCATAGGGTGCACACAATGGATCCACCTATGTTTGACGAGGTCAAAGGTCATGTTGAAAGGTAAAGGTCAGGTGAGGTCAAGATGAAAAAAGGGGCTAAAAATGTAAAATTGATCTAATTGAAAAATTGAGTTCAAAGGAAGACCAAACTTTTGTCCTAGGTGCACCATGTGATCTCATATGTGGAGCGATCAAAGGTCATTTGCCAGGGTCAAAGGTCATGGGGCGGCCCAGCTTATATTCTTTGATATAGCGACGAAAAAAAAGGCCGGAGAACCGCGAAATTCTAGTTAAAAATTGTTTTTTTAACTACAAATCAAAATTGGCAGAAAGTTTTGTAATAACGAGTCTTCACACACAGCTGGGCTGCAGCACTTTATGGCTAATTTTGCCTTGCATTAGTGCGGGTGTAATGGCAATTGCCTGCGATGTATGAGGATGCTTGTATGCTTGTATTGTGCTATGAACATTTCGATGATTCATTGGAAAGGACGTAACTGTGTCAAATATGAGACAATCAAGGGACACAATCATCAACTGCAACCTTTTGGACCCCCATATATATCTAAAATCATTTGTCAGCGGAGAAGATTGTGAATTGGTTTTTACTCATGGTCTTTATAAGTTTGTGTTCATCACTACTCTAAATGTGAGTGCAAAATCAATCTTAAAGAACCACATGAATAGTTCTGGTTGCATGTATGCAAATTAGTATCTACCATTTTGGGTCAAAGGGTCTAGTGACAGGGCCCGGGTTACTCTTGATTTCAAACATACAACCAAAGTGACCAAAACATTCTTGAAGTGAAAATTATCTTAAATTGAGTGCAAATTCAGTGTTGTCAGAAATTCACACTAATCAGATTAAAATACACTCTTGTAAATTCTAGTTTTCACTCCAAAAACATTAGGAGATTCAGAGATTTCCTGAGTATGGCTCCCTCAATTTTCTTAGAAATTGTGTTTTTTTTTGCATATACATAATCCTTGAAATGAGCATTAGATGAACTATCTTTAGATCTAGGTGACTATTTTGAATTAATAAACAAAAAAGTGATATTTTGAAATCTGAGTCGGCCTTTAATAATTGTTGACTTGACCACACTGCTAATAAACAAAATTGGTTGGTCCATTAGGGCTTCCCCACACCAAACATCTTGAGCACTAAAAACATGTCATGCTAAATCAGCATTTTTTGCCTGCTCACCAGGAAATATCACTTCCAACCAGGAAAAATTTGCCTCAAAACCACCTAAAACTGAGAAAATCTGCCTTAAAATCGGGGAAAATCTGTCAGAAGAACCACTAACCCAAGGCCCATATGGGGTGTTCACAGATTTGGGTCAAAGGTCACGTGGGCCAATAAAGGAAGGGGCAGTCTTTGAAAATATGAATTCCGTCTTGTGCCACATACCAATTGCTATTTTCACTGGAACTTTGTCAAGGAACCGCCCCGACCCAAGGCTCATAATGAGGTTGTCACGATTTGGGTCAAAGGTCATGCGGCCTGATTAAAGGGCATTCTTTGATGTTTATCAATTTTTCTTGTTGCCAAATGCTTGGACTGATTGCACAGCAAAAGTCAGTCAGAAGCAGCGTTGACCCAAGGCCCATGTGGGTGTACACAGATTGGGTCAAAGTTCACAATGGGCCAACTAAAGGCATTCTCTGAAAATCTATAATTCCTTCTTGTGCAAAAATCAATTGCTATAATCACCGCATGGTCGAAGAATCACTGACCAAAGGCCCTTTTAATACCTGCCTCAGCGACAGCACAATTGGTGCTCTTGTTAATCTCGATGAAATTTTTCTGCTCAGCAGAAACACATTAATGAAGAATGTTATCTTCAAACCAGCAGAATGCTATTTCAACGCATCCTATTATACATATACTTTCTTTCTCTAGGTAGACAAGTGTTATGTTGATGATCCACCAACACGGACATGCTGGATGGAAACAGTTGCTATGAACTTCCATGACGAAGATGGTACATTCGGTTGGCCAACTTAATCTACAGGTATGATGTTATGGTTGTAAGGGAAGAGGTTGGGGGGGACTAAGGTCTTGGAGGGAGGTTATTTTGTTAAATGTGTGATATAACAGTTTTACAATGCAGGGCCTGAGAAAACGTAAATTGTTGACAATTTTCAACGGATTAAAACGTGTTGGATAAAAAATCATCAATGCACTGTAAAAAAATTGTTTAAGCATTGCACAATGCTTTTGTTCAAATGACCGCTTTAGCATATTTTGAAGTACGGAAACATGTATTGCTTTGAATTTATCAGCAAATGCGACAAGTGTACCATGACCCTTGTTGACTTTTCGACAAAAATAAAAAGCGCACCCGCTTTAGCTCAAATTTTGATACAAATGTTGGGGTGTTTCAGGCTACTTTTAAAGCTACGTCAATTATAGTTATATAGTCCTTACATGACAACATATTAGAGTCCGCTACCCTTATAACAACACGGCCAATTTCTTCATGGTAGTTACAACATAGCTACTAACGAGTAGACATGGATTACCTACCCCTAGACGTACACTCGCCGGTCAGGATTCCGTGTTTTTTGCCGCTAGACGGATGTGTACATACAGCGCTTCTCCTCCCTCCCTCCCCCCTTCGTGAGTAGCGACGTGGTTACACCGGCTCTCAGCGCACGCTGCATTTCCTCATTGCCAATTTTTTTTTTAGATATTTTTGGCGTATATTGGCATTTTTTACTACATTTGGCAGTATATGGGGGTTTTTGAAGATGCCCATTTTGAATTTCGTCGTAATGATTGTTCCTAAACAAAGTTCAAAAATGCTAAACAAGAGAAACCCGTGTATAAAGCGCCCTCATTTCATGAATTTTTCATCCACTCTCAAAATGGCGTCGTGGTAACCTGGGAGTAGCTACGTGAGCTGTGTGACTACTCCGGTACTGTCCACAACATCCACCTTCTATCCCCTAGTGGGCAACTCAGGTTAGCCATTGGGTAGTGTACAGAGAGTAGCCACATCACTGTACCTAATAACTGTGTACTTTGCAAGCCTAATCTTGCAGCTACTGCCTTGCAACTAGCCAGTGTGTAATGTACAGTAGCTGCCGCGGTAGAAATGGTGTAGCTGCCGTATGGCTACCACGTGAGCAAGAAAACGGCCGTTTAGCTTCAGGACTAACTAAATTGTCTTATTTCTTCGTATTCCACAGGGCTGGTGACGATGCCCAAGGAGTACAGTGGCAGAGGATATCAGGAAGATACCACTATTTGCAAGTCACTCAGCTATGCTCAAGAAAGTCGCTGAGCTCATGTGCGTCTTTTTAAATGCATGATAAATTATTTTTGGTATCCATTTGTGAAATGTGTACATTTCTATATTAGCTAAACTAAGTCATTTCTCTGTCTTCTGTACATAAGTGGGATGGTTGTGTCTGGTCCTTGACATAAGCATTTCAAAAAAAATAGTTAATCCCCAAAGCTCCTGCTGGCATACTATGTTGCCTTTGATTTGTGACTCATATTTGTGTCTTTCTTTGAAATCCGGAGTTTATTAATTAATGTGGTTTAGATTTTGCAACAAAAATATGGGAAAACAGCGCTTGAAACTACTCGTATATTGTTTGAAAGCTGTGTTGTATTTTGTTATAGAAATACTTTATTTTTTTCATCAATAAAGCTGCAATCCTGTACATAATTA
The DNA here is from genome assembly GCA_023653785.1 of Ophioderma brevispina. Lineage (NCBI taxonomy): Eukaryota > Metazoa > Echinodermata > Ophiuroidea > Amphilepidida > Ophiodermatidae > Ophioderma > Ophioderma brevispina. Next base: position 5,898 of record JAMKCH010085153.1, read on the forward strand.
GTTGGGACACTTTTTCCTCCTCCTTGTTAAATGAACTCCTCTCCAACTCCTGGATTAGTGTTGGGGTCCTGGAAGCTGTTCATATGTCACAAATGTGTTTTTTCCTTAAAAATCTCAAATTTCCTCTCACTTGGCATAATTTAGAGCAAGAACATGTTCCCAACTATATGTTTTGATATTGTGGATTACCCCTAACAGTTCCACAGGCAGTTTACACCAAAAGCGTGGGTAAAATTTCATTAAGTGCAAAAAAGCAACATTGATGTGTAACATATCTGATTTCTTTCATCCATTTAAGTTCACAAAATGCAAAGATTTGGTTTTGCAGGTAGTGAACTTTAACCCTTTCCCCAGACCCGTGCTAGGCACATTCACATGCCTCACACACCAGGGACTTTAGCGATAAAGAATTGCCAATTACTGACCTCCCGTCGGCAAACATGTGTGGGCACATGAGCTGACACTCTGGCTAGAAAATCTAGGGCTGTCTGCGGTCAGAATTGCTCTGTCTCGCTAGTTTCGAAAAAAATTGTCAAGGTTGGCTGGCTTAAAACAATGGAACCACTGAAGTGAATCTGGGTCAGAAGTGACCCAAAGTCGGGGAAGGGAAAGTGTTAATTAATTAACCTAAATATTAACTTGCCAATTTATGTATGCAAATCCTTTCAAGTAAGAATAGATATTTTAAGGAGAGATTTTTTTTTCTAAAATATTTGGTTGACTCTCTCTCTCACCTCTAAAATATCACTCTTGCCAATTCAGTACTCCCATTGACATTTACCATTTTAAAAGGGCTTATGTGAAAAAGTTGAATATTGACGACATGGCTAATACTAATACTCCCATGATCGTGTTAATAAAATATTATTGGTAAAGCTTTAACTACAAAAACTATGCAGTGTATATGCAAGTCCAGTTTCCCTGGTTAAGATGCAATCAAAATCAACATTTTATAATTGGACCGAATTAGTTTTGTTTTAAACATCTATAATGGAAAATCTGACTTTAGAGTGCATACCCATATCCTTAAAATGAACCACAAGGGCTGCTTTTCAGAAAATGATGAAAATGGCCACTTTTGGAAGAAAATACAGAAGTAAGGGCTCATTTTTCTCAAATGGAAATGTTCACAAAGGCCGCTTTTAGCTTTAGAGGGTAAAAGACATGCAAGTCATTTTCCAAAAAAGTCTGCATTTGGGAAAAACCTGCACCCATCAAAATCGGTCGTGGTTACAGGCCTGGTTTGGTGACCATGGCAAGTTGTGATCAAATATAATCGACAAATTGCTGTGTATGCTTTAAATTTTAACTATGAAAGGGGCTTGGCTTAATGTTGAAAAGGGCTGAAAATGAAATGAATGTTTAGCTGGTCTGAGCAGTGGCATATGATTATCCCTCTTGCCTAGCTGGCTTGCTTTGATTAACTATTTATCATTAAATTATGAAAGTTGTCAAGATTATTTTTGTGTCGTCTGCTTGGAGATTGACGCATAGGGATTACTTCCGTTGTATGCGTTTCTGTGTGTGTGCACTGAAATGTTAACCCTGCCTAAGGCGACGAAAAAAAAACGTTTTACGGGCTACGGGATCTTTTGAGTAGTGGTCGGATCGGAGCAAATAATGTTTTTTTTTCTGTTCTGGAGGTCAAAATTGCCCTAAAATCCCAAAATCTGAAAATCAAGAGAAAAAATGAAAATTGTTTACAAATTTTCTAAAAAATTAAAAAAATGAACAATTTGAGCTAAAAACGGTGCTGATTTTTGACATGATTTGTTGTAAACTAAAAAAAAATTCGCAAACTGAAAAATCAGGGTCGGTCGAACCAGTTTTGTTTTTGTCGCCGTAAAGGTTCCTTTCACAGGGTAACTTATTTTTGAATGGACTTTGATTTGCCCTTCAGATCATCCAAGCATGTGAAGAATGCAATACACCTGGTGAAGAAACAATGCACCTGGTTCATCTGAATATTTCAAATATTTCAGCAAGGTGATCTTTGTTTTCTCTGCATGCTTGGTTTGTTCTAGAGGACATGTCTGGCCAACTTAACCTTTTGACCTTCTGTGCATGTCCCACCACCCCACCCCACCTGCACCCTATTGGCCTTGTACTCTTGTATGCATTGACAATAAGGTCAAATTTGCTACATTGATAGAGTATCTTTACCTCTACCATATGGCCTTATTTGCCATATTTATCATTCTGATAAGGACACATTTACATAGGTTAAGTTCGCCTGATTCGGCCAAAACTTGGTGAAAATAAGCTTGTCTAAGCATCAAACAAGTAAAAATATAAACAGGTCTTGTGAAGTGAAAGGTCTCCATAGTCAAATAGTTCCTATTTATGATCTGTCACCCATGTGAAAACTGACTGCATACATGCGTTCCAGGGAACTGCTATATTAAATTGTTATTGATAGCTGTGGAAATGTATTTTAGCTGATTTGTAACATATATATAACAATTTAAATGTGTCTTTTTGGTGTAACCAAAGATGCCTTTTTGTTAGTTGTTTAAAATTATTGTAATAAATCATTGGATTTTTAATCTGGCTTTAAATTGTATCTTGAAATTTTGATAATCATATGAATTCTAATTGATTTTCTAATTACCAGATTAGTGTCAATGCAATACCCTTAATTTATATGTAGGTTTATAGCACTAAATACACAATGATCACATTCTGAAGTTACAATGTTTAAATGATTTTTGAAGTTAAGTCTTTATAGCGTCACATATTCCAGGTCTGTCCAAATAACTTTTTTAAGAAGTAGTTCACTTATTTCTTAGAAATACAAAGTTAAGGTCTTTGCAAATCATGAGAAAGTGTCATAGATTTATGCTTCTGATTGCTAAGCATCAATTGTTGGGCAAATGTCCAGATTTTAAGAATAATTTGTCAAAATGAGTCCCGTAATGTATAATTTTAGACTTTTTGTTATTTTTTTCAAATTACAACTTCCTACCATCTCAGAATTTTCATTTGAGGGTACTGCAGCAATCTGTTATCAAATCCAGTACATTATACACTTAATACATGTTTAAAATGCAAATAGTCAAAGCCAGAAATTTTGTGGGGCAGGGACATTTTTTGGACCAAAAAATGTAAGGGAAAAATATGCTCTATAGATATGACTACGGGATCAATAAACGATTTATTAAGGTGTGTCAACAGACAGGGGAAACAGGGAAACAAGACGAGAGCAGAGGTAAAAGGAAAGGACAAGACGGGAGACAAGTGCAATTTATGAATAAAGGGGGATGATAAAGAATTTTGGTAAAATGAACCCAAAGGTACAATTTTGTCTTTGGTGACTATTGACATTTGTCATTTCTTTAAATTCCAACTACAAACTTCACATCTCAGATTTTTATTGTTGTGCAATGCAGCACAATCTGTTATGAAAATACAGTACATTTACACACTTAAATATGAAGAAAATGTTTAAAAAGACAGTACCAAAGCAAAAAAATTTTTCCCCACGGAGCAGAACGTGTTGGACCAAAAATGTAATGGGAAAAAATGCTCATATTAGATATGGACTAGGGATACAATTAAATAAGTTGGTTATAGAAAATGGAGATGATATATCAGAGAAGTGGCCATGTGACTGTTGGATACAATTAGGTAACGATTCCAAGTATCTCTAATGAAGTAGCATTTTGAAGAACGTTTCACATATTTATTTGAAGTGCAACCAACGTCTCGCAACCTCATATGAAAGGCTCTGTACTCATTTCAATTTTTCTTCAAAAAAATTAAAAACGACAAAGAAGTACATAAAAATATGGTGGGAAAAAAAATAAAAAAAATGTACAATTTTGTTTTCGGCTATATTGAATTTTTTGTAAAAAAACAATCCAATCTCCAACTACCAAACCAACCTCAGAATTAAGGAGGGTAACACAGGATTTTTTTTAAAGGGGGCACAAGCACATTTCCAGCGAAATAAGAAATTCCTAAAATGCTGAAACGGATTGATTTGACTTGCCTAATCACAAAAAGGGCCCAGCTGTCTCAAAAAGGGTACAATCAGAAAAAAAATTGTTAACAAGTATGAAATAAACATAAGTCATTACTACTTGGCATAATATTAAAGAACAATAACACAGATTTCCAATGGTGTTTGTTCCATCTTATTTGCTTCGTCAAATCAGAGATATAATCAATTTAGTGCGATATACCAAACTCGATTTGTGCCACTTTTATGTATGGAACCTGGGTTGGTTCGGCCACAGTTTGCCTGCGGTCTTGAATCACACAAAAGATTGCAACTTACAAAAGAAAAACAAAACACATATTAAAGTAAACAAAGGAAGTCTAGTTTATCGACACAAGTTTTAATAGTCAACATAATCAGTTCAAGATAAATATCTCTTTTATAACATAATAAACAATAAAATTATTTATTGCACGTAATGAAATGTTGAACTTTGGAATTTATTACAAACATTGGTGTCAGTTAAAAATAATGCCAGAAGGAAGTAATTGCAACCAAAATAAACACTCCAAATCCACAAGACATGGTTTTAAAATATTGCACTATCTTTTACTAGTTTTTGAAGTCAATCAAAATTTGATCTTTGGAAGAAAGTATCAAAAGTGTTGGTAGAAATTGGATTTCTGATACTTCAGACCATAAAACTCTTCCTCAGGTTTGCTGTACGCCGCTGTACGCTCATGGTTCTCTTTTAACAAGCAACCGTATGTCGAATGTTATCCACTTAATCTTAAAAGTCAGAACTTACTGATCATAATTCATTATACGTTAACTTTTCAGATTTCTTTATGCCTGCTAATCTCTTTTAAAGATTTTCAGATCTGTTCAAATGTGAATAACTTATGTTTAAAACAAATTCCGTTACCGTTTTTCACTCAATAATAAAGTGGCACAAACTCGATTTTGAGTTCCGCAGTAAACTGGAGTTATCTCTCGATTTAAACAAGTAAATGGAGCTTGAAACAAAAAATCCTGGAAGCCTGGTCTTTTCTCTTTAATGGGATATACAACACGACTTACTTGTGATGATATAGAATATTGAAAAAAATCGGTTTTTGCATTGTACCATTTTTTTTTGAGACAGGCTGTATTGTTTTCCACGTCATTTGGTCATTTCCAGCCTTTAAATTTATTTTCAGGCAAAAGATCTTTGTGGGCAATAGGTACTTTATATACTGTATATAAGGTTGTGTATATGCCCACCAATTGAATAAAACCACTCCGGAGAGGTTTTATTACAAGAGTACTTGATTTATACACAAAGAAATTGTTTCAGGCCTGTCCATTTCATGTGCGAGTAATGCATTTTAAAGCAAAACACTGTGCAAAACCCAATTGTGACAAAAATTGGGGACTATATGCAAAAGACCTGTGTCCCATTAGACCATATCAAATCAAGTTACAAAGGCAGAAATTCCAGGGGCAATAAGATACGAATAATGGTACCCGTGATAATGACCAAAAATGAATGCCAAAAATACCGCCCTATTCGTATGGACAAAAGGATCGATAATGTGATAAATGTATTTTGTTATAGACTAATCCACGGCAAGCCATGAATTTAAGCATCCCTGCATTCACAAGACTATGGATCTATAGTCTCGGACTTAATTCAAATGATGGTAGACATTTCATATAGAAGTCCCGAGAATGCAAATGAAGGTTTTGGCATTGATTCGCATCAAGCACTAATGCACAACATCATACAGCGTCATGACTGAATCAATTGTAATACCACCTCATTTGCATTCTTGGGATTCTATATGCACATCTACACCATGCTTGCTACACTCCTTTTCTTTTAAAATACTAATCCTGCAAGCTTGCATTGATTTATAATGTCCCACAGTGACGTTTTTGTCATCCTCCACTGCTAGAAAAAACAAAGATGACCAAAATACATTTAACGCTCAGCAATTTGGTCAAAAGAGGGAGTTCTACTAGAGAAGTGCCAGACTGTTTGGATGCATTTTTCAAATATTGTGCCAATTGAAATTAATGAACAATTTAAAACATTTGAACTTTATGGTATATGATAGTAAGAACAGCTTTCAGTGTTCTTGGGTTTTTTTAATCACCTGAAACTACCTTTTTGGTATATATGCAATAATGCTGCTTTATAGTGCTTTATCGATTACTGCACAGGGGTGTGAGGGGCATTGGGCAATATGATTTTTCTTAAAATTCTAGTTTGCCACATTTGCTATGAGATGGTCATTTAGATGGCTCTTCTAACATCCCAAATCTTGACCTTTGTGGCTATATGGCAAAATTCTTGCAATTGATTTTTTCTGATTTTTTCAGAAATAATAGCTCTTGCATGTCCCCTACTTATATCAGTTGCAAAATTGTGTCACCATTGCTTAAAATGCTCTAAAAATAAGAATAATTTTCATGGGGTCAACAGCATTGACCTTTATCTGTACATCACTGTGTACATTATCCTAAGCCAATATATCCTTGACGTACAAGAACAAGGTGAATAGTTGGGTGAAACCTTACTTGTATAATCAAAATATTTATACTGTAAGTCAATAGACCATGACGCCTATGAATCAATACACAGTACTTGTAGGGGTATGTACTCCTTATTTTTAATAATTTTAATTTTGTTTTTTAAGAAATTAAATGCTGAAATTGTGTAAACAAAGGTTATTGGTGAATAAACAATTTCATTAGATGGAATTTGGTTTGTATTATTTGTGATCATTGAGTGTATGCCTTCTTTTAGTCGGCATTGTGATACACATACCTTTTTGTAATACCTGTGATCAGACTGAATTGACTTTAGAAGGCCTACATATTCCTGTGGCCTTAATATTTGTCAAGGGTGTTAGCCTCAGGGAATCTTGTGGAAGCATGCATGATGTTTAGTACTACTGATTTTCTTACTTGAGCTTTGTAAGTGGTCCATAAAATCTCAGACTGTATCTTCACTATCCTTGAGTAGGCCAATTCTTCCCTATGATACACCTTTGGCCACAATTTTTAAATGGCACACAAGCTTTCATTCATCATCTACACATGCATGAGTTTTTCTCCATTTTTCTCATGAGGACACCATTTTTGCTTGTAGAACATTTACTCTGGGGCTTCCTTGTTGGGTCAATGTCCTTTCCTAGCTGCTGGGTTATTTTCTTGTTGCAATACCAACTTCTGGCATGGGTAATGGTCTTTGTTAGCAGTCCTCTAAACTTATCATGATCAGTGGCTGGGTGTTCACTGTTTCACTTTGTGGCTCAGGGCTGGGATTTCACTACTAGGAATTAAATTTTTCTCTACGAGTGAGTATGACGCTCGCACAATTCCTCTAGACTTTGATCCTATAATTTGGAATCACAGTCATCCCCATCACCCTTCCAATGCAGTGTCTTGACTCATTATCTGCCATCTGTTTGCCTTGTGAGTTTTTTTCTGGTCATTGACCAAGTTACTGCACTGCTGTGGCAATTTCTATTTTCTCATCAAATTTGTCCCACTTTACTGGCAACTGAGTAAATATGGCAGTCTTGGGTATTACTTTTCCCTCATGCTCATTCTTTTATATCTTGGAGTTGTTCTAGGGAGCTGCTGTCATTCTAATTTATTCCAGAACCCAATTAGCACCCGCTGAGAGTTTTTCTCTAAGGGAGCAGTGCTTCAGCATCTAGATCATCGTCTTCGCCAAGAGAAAGCAACGGGATCCTGAAACCCAGTCACCACTTTTCGGGCAGTGTGGAGCGGAAGCACTGATATTACAACCGAGCCACACGTAGTGGTCATACCCAGGGGAACGTGGAAAGCCCGCCCCCAGAGAAGCAACGCCACAGGAGCCGCCGATGGTTCAGTGTCCAAACACTGTGGTTCTCAAAATGATTCCAGCCGAAAATGGTTGCAACGTCTGGTGCTTCACTGAATTCAGCAAGTCCTTTTTGTGCGTTGCTGCTCCAGGCAGTGGGCAGACCAAGAGATGGTGCACATTGTTTGTGGAGCTGTTCCACAACTATAGGTAGTGTCTTGATCTGTTTCCAAGTAGGCCTAGCCCCAATTCTGCAAGGAACCTTAGATCGGCCAATTTGGGTTCTCAATCTGTTGAGGATTCGCCATTCGGCCCATGAAGAGTCAACTCCAGGTGGGAGACGCTCACGTCTTGGAATTTCTAGAATCTTATGGAGTAGGCTTCTGTGGTTAACAGTGTAGTACGCTGCTGATAGGTCGACGGAAAACCCAGCTCCGGTTACAATAACCCTTCTCAAACATCCTCAATGGTTGAGTTAAGATGAGTACTTGGCTTGTTGTTGTTTGCATGGCCGGAAACCTGCGGGTTATGGTATGAGGTGTTCGTTACATGGGGTTGCGAGGATACGATTGAGCAGGAGACGCTCAAAGTTGTAGGTTTGTGAGGAGTGATATAGGTCTTGTAGCTCTTGGGATTGGAGGGATCTTTCCCAGGCTTTAGGAGGCATAACAGTGCTTTCCTCCAGATCGTTGGGAACCTCTGGGGAATAAGGCAGAATTGTAGAGCTCACAGACAAGAAGACATTCCTGGATACCGGGCCGGAGGGATTTTTAGATGCTCAGTAGAGATGTGGTCAAGGCATACTGCTTTTCCTGGTTGAAGTTTAGCAATTACCGGGATTCCAATTCGTCCATGTTGAAGGGGTGAGTGTGAAAACCAGGGTCACCACTATCCCTCTTATGGTCTAGTTTGATCTTCTTGGGTTTCTTGCTTGCATCTTGCCATTTAAAGAAGTGGTGGGCAACTTTGGTTGGGATGTGACATTAGCGGACTGTGGAGGTTCTGGTTGGATCATCGAAGCTTCGGATGGTTTAGAAAATGATTTCTTGATGTTATGCGGACATATCGGTGGATCCAATGAGTTACCAGGTTTTGATCGTTTCCTGGAGATCTCCAAAACTGTCCTCACTTAGCAGGTTGTTTACAGCCGAAAAAGGGTCAGCTTCAAACATGGTGATATATCTCTTGTATAAATACGTACATACAAAAGAGTTCTTAAAAACGCAATTCGCAAGGGCACCATGCGCATACAAAGATACGAAAAACAAAGAAAACCAGGAGAGAAAAAGACGTTCCAAAATAAATAAGTGTTGAGATGTTCTTAAAGCGGAAACTGAGACAATGTTATGATTTCAGAAGGCTAGTGACGTTCACATTCCTTGACACCCGCGATGGCAAAACGACGATCTCCGGCAAAAATTCTGGGACTTTATGAATTGTGAGCGGGTGGGTTCTGTGCTAGATCTAGGGACGCAAGGAATGAGAGTCAGTTGATCAGATAAGTATTAGGGAGCAGTATTGTGAAGTTTTAGTTATGTGGAAATTAGAGGAGGATCTGAATATCATGGTTTGGTCATGCAAAGACAGTGAAGAGAAGAAATTAGTGGTGCGCTTCCCTCTTTACGCCCCAACAGGAAGATTGACACGAGCAGCGAGCTGATTGAATGAAGTCGTGAAGACGGTTTACGGTTCTTGGCAGATAACTGAAGGAAAAGGGCATTGCAGTAGTCCAACCTGGAGAGTATAAGTGCTCGCTACTGCATGACGGCAAGTCTCTGGGTTGATGTAACGACAGATACGCCCATTAAGTTCTTAATTGGAAGGCATGTTTCTCCGAAGTACATTGATACGTGTGCTGTACGAGACATGTTAGAGTCATAGTAGCATGCGAGGTTGCGAATAAAAGGGATAGTTATTTCACAGTCACGCATGGTAAGAGTAATGTTTGAAGGTCCAGAAACTTGAAAGGTGTAGTGTAGGTGATGCGGCCACAAAGAACTATGTTTTGTTCATTGAGTTTCAAGAATAGTTAATTTGCAGAGAGGAATGTTTTAATTTCCGCGATGCAGTGCGTGCGATTATTTATGCCAAAAGCACGGGGAAAGTAAGGTAAAGTGAGTCATCGGTGGGCCGTTGCGATCCGTAGAGATGGTATTAATGTGTTTCCTGGCAATTTCACCAATTGGCGCTGAGTAGCCTGTGAACAGGAGGGCCCAAGCACTGACCCTTGAGGTAGCCGAAGTCAGTGTAACTGGGTTAGATAGGAAGCCATTAATGTTGACACATGATGACCCAGCCTGCCAAGTATGAAAGCAAAAACCATTTGTGAGCAGTTCCAGTGATGGAAATTGTGCTTCAGACGATTTAACAATATTTATGGTCCACAGTATCACAGGATGCGCCTCAGTCAAGGAGCACAACAAAAAAAGCTCTCTTTGAGTCGATTTCCAACATAATGTCATTCGGAACTTTCATTAGAGCAGATTCTTGCAGTGATGAGCACGATACGCTGATTGTAAGGGACACAAAGACTACTTTTGGAAATTAAGATGCTCAACAAATTGGTTGGCACACATTTTTTCAATAAACTTTTGGCGATAAACAAAGGTTTGCTCACAGGTCTAATATTTTCTTTGACGGCTTCTTGCTTTACTGAAGGTTTTTTTGAGCAAAGAGTAACAATTGCATATGAGGCAGCATTAGGGAATACTCCAGTAGCAAGAGATTGTTCACAATGTCAGTTATTATTGGAGCGTGGCTCTCGAGATGCTCTTTCAAGAACATGTTGGGGATGTTGGGTGAGCGTCAAGCGAACACGTTGCATTTAAAAACCTGTATTATCTTTCCTTCGTCACTTCTTTCCACAGCAACCACCTCACGAAATTGGTTGAGGTGTGTACACTTTGAGTATGAGTTTTTCATGGAACAGGGAAGCGGGTTGTTGTTTGGGTAACTATCCAATTCTTCACGAATATTTGTGATTTTTTTTTGAAGAAAGAAATGAAGAATTTGTTAGAAAGTTCATCAGCATTCTCATATGCAGGAAGGGTCTAAACTCCTTTGTTTGAACATAAGGCATTTACAGTCTGAAAACACTTGTTTATTATCGCTCCATTCGTTCTCACAAAATCTGAATTGCTTTGCCTCAACTATTGCTTCCTTACACTCTTAGTTGCAACCTGAAATTCCTTTTCAACGATCAACTTCAGAGAGGAATGACGCCTCTGCCTTCAGCACGCGTCTATTGTGACGGCATTGTGGACCTCACATCATTGTACCAGGGCTGACGATCTTTTACCAACCGCGTATGTAGCTTTCCAGGTGCATGTTCTTCAAAGAAAATCGTGAACTACTGTCCTTGTTATAGCACTCACCGAGCTCATTGAGACATCATTAGACCCTTGGGATTTCACGTACTTTGCTCACCCAGAGAAGCAGAAAAGGTGTCATTGTTATATTGAGTAGTCACGGAGGGTCACCCGTGGTGCGCTGAGGAGGTGGTTTCTGTATGTTCAAAAAAAGTGCACAGATAATGATATCTCTATCACCTTCCTTGAAAGGCCTGGTATATACACCTGGCACAAAAGTACTCGCATGGTTTTCGAAAGTATTTTCAAAGTCAGACCATTTTGAAAGTTTTTTTGAAATATACATTTTTTTTGCCTATGTCTTGCTCTTTCATTTAATACCTTGCTTGTAAAAGCGTGTAGAAATGGCTGATAAGAACGCCCCGAAAGACGCCAACCCCCAAAACCAAAAGTTTGCGGTTTTTGGATTTTTTAATGGACAATTGCAGTGTTCTGGACACGAACACGCGGACTATACAATCAATATGTAAGTAAGGCTTTCTCGCTCATTCATCGGAAAAACCATCTTTGTGTAAAATCAATGCGTGTAACACACAGTGCCCATTGACAATCCAAAACTGCAACTTTTGTGTTGGGGGGTTTGCGTCTTGTCGGGCACTCGATCTCAGCAGCCTTTTTGCACGTTTTTACAAGCGAGGTTTAATTAAAGGCAATGACATAGGCAACAAATGTTTATTTCTAAAACTTTCAAAATGGTCTGCCTTTGGCACCATACTGATCGAAAACTGCCGCGATACTTTTGTGCCAGGGTGTATTCCGTCCTACATCCTCTGGGTATGAATCTCCGTGCATCTTGTTCCGATTTGAGCAATTGGTCAAGTTATTGGGTTTTGGAGCAATCCTTTTCGTGTTCTAATCCAGGTCATCAGTGAATCCTGCCAGTCTTCTTTCCTGTAGTTAAGCGACGCTTACAAGGCACTTTGTTTGGTCTACTGCAGTTTTGACTTGGATACCGATTGTCGATGTTGATTTTAGTGGGACAGAATCCAGAACAATCTTGCTACACAGGTTAAGATGTTTTACAACAATTAGTTAATCATGTTGTAACCTCTCTTCCAACGGGCACTATGAAATGATGTCGGCAGCTTAGAGTCGTGAAGAGACGTAGATATTGACTCTCTATCCATTCTTCGACACCTTGCCCCGGGGGCGGCAACCATCTGTCTGGACTATACTGGGAGCCAATCCGGGCCTTCGCTGAATAGGATCTACAACAGCCGCCTTGTGGCCTGAGGCCAACATTAACGCCTTTTTCTAGTAAACAATTCTTTTCTTTCCCGAAGGTAATTATTTTCTCAATTAAATTGAGAAATAAAATAATATTTTAATCACAAAATGGAGCTAATATAATAAGGGAAACCAAGCTCCAAATGGAAACAAGGAGAAATGACAGGTGCTGACAGAAAATTGAGATACAGTGTGAGTCAAAACTGATTGTTCCCCGATGAATAAAAAAATATTAAAAATATTGTATCTTTTTCGAATAGTATTATATCTTTATTTTTACCAAATAATTACTTCTTAATCACCATGTCACAATCCCGAGTTGGGCATTTATTTTCAAGTTATTCCCCTCATTTTTAGAGGGCTCCCGAATTGCAGCGTGTACAAATTTTGTACAGTAACCATGAATATGGGTAAACCCTGGTTTTTTTATTCCTGTCATTTCATTTATATACCAACCCACACTAATTCGTTCTGAGAGGTTTGTATACTTCTTCCAATCAATACATAAAATGCGATGTTACGATTCCAGATCAGCCTTAAGCCATAATTAAAAAAGGCCCTTTTCTCACGAACAAAAATGCAAAGGCAATGAACTGAATACATTCCAAACACCAAACTTGAACAAACTCTGAAGCTTTCAACATAAGAAAAGAACATTTCTTTTCGTCACTAAGGAATATTAGAAAATCTGATACGTTTACATTTAATTTTGCTTGGTCCATAAGTAATGCGATATATCAAGAGTTTTGCCACTCGTACCGAACTAAAATAGTTACGTGGCCTAATCTCCTCAACTTAAAGGGCATTTTCGTGATTCCAGCACCGTCTATTTTATTCATTGTTCACTCGCATAATCCTCGAAAAACGCTTAGTCCCAAAAATATGAGTTTGATCCCCTAGCTTGGGTTTTGTGTTATGAGCAAATGCTTTGTTGTCCCACAGTCCCCATAGCCCCACTGTGCTGAATTTCTGTCCGTTACGACATAAAATACAAAATTGCAAATTTCTTACAGAGGACGAAACCGAATTTGCACGTAAGATTTGGGTACACTATGGAGTACTAAGGCACCCGGTTTCAGATTATATAAAAATCCTCAACGTTTTCGAGTCAAATCGGGTACGGAGGTTTGTGGATCACGAAATGCCCCTTTAAGAGGTTCCTCGGCATGATATTCATGACACTTTATCCTTCTTTGATTGAATCCAAACAAAAGAATCGATAGTGTGTCTCAGATTGCAATGACAATCTTATTCAATTGATTCTGGTATAAAGCCTTTACATATTTGATACAAAAGGTTCATGTAAACATGGGGTTACAGCCTCAATTCACGTTGAACGAAGTTGGCCGTATTTACGGGCTTTTTAGTTTAATCTCAACAATCCTCTCCCAAATGATTCTTACCATCGCAATATCGTTCACTGACAGGAATTAAAATCAGACTATAACATGTAATTCACACACAAGAATCAAGAAAAACGAGATAGGCAAAGAACTTTCATGTTTGTTGCATTTAATTCACCACAGTGAAGCCCAAAATTCTTAATATTATCATGAAGAAAATTGTTCCAAAAATTTACACCTTTCGGCCAACTACGGTGTATCACTTTAAATTGAAACCTGGTTTTGGGTGTGTATTTTCAATATATTTTTGTTTTGCCTTATTAATTTAAAAACGAGTTCATTCCAACCCTGAAGAATTCTAAAAGTCAAAATAAAATTGCACTTGTTGCTTAACCCAACTAATACACTGGCCTGTGCTATATACAACCAATCCGATTTTACACATTCCAACACGCACGGCAGCCATAGCTGGGGGTGGCATCCTGCTTGAATTCAACACCCAAAGTGCAGATTAAGTGTAGCTTTTGAATTATACTTAATCAGCGTGGTAACATACTACAAAAGATTGGGTAGGTTTTGGGTTGGAGGCCCCCCATTATGCGGATCAATTCTGACCACTACTTGGCACGTCGGATTCGTCCTAATACTCCATTGGGGCAATTTATATACCAGTTATCCACCAGAGTGTGGTAAGCCCACATTGGTAATCCTACTTGTAAATTTGCGCTTCCAATTACCAAATCAATAGGGCCCTTGCACGGAAGGTAAAATATATTGAATGGACTTTTGTTTGCCCTCCAAATCAACCAAGCATGAGAATAATGCATGCACCCCTGGTTCTGAAGGTGATTCCTTTGTATTCTCATGCATGCTGGGGTTGTTCTGGAAGGCAGGTCTTGCCAAGATAACTATTGACCTGCCGTGCAAAATCGCCCCTATAGAATCTTGTACAAGGCAAATCTGAGGGCCTTTATTTAAATGAGTGCAGAAATTGATTGCCTGAAAACCAAATGAAATATTCAACATTCCTGTGAAAGCTATTTAATGTACTTTTTAAGTATACAAGTTTTAAGAGCTACCCTCCCTGCATGCACCCGTTGACAAAGAAAAAATCAAGGCCTATTTGGGGACAATCATGTCCCAGCCAAATGGTGGTCTTATCACTGGGCGAAGAAATGGTGGCCGAATGGCGCCCATACTAAACCTGGAAACCCAGCAGCTTCAGGCCCAACTCACCAGGGTGGTGGAGTCTCAGATTTAAGGCGCTGTACATAACCTTGGCCAGCCATCCTTCAGACAGAATGTTTGGGTTTTTGCATCAACCGGCGAACTCATTTTTCAAGAGCCTACCCTTTGGGCTATCTACAAGGAACCTCAAAGATAGGCAAAATGTATTTGGCGAAACCCTGTCTGCGGAATATTATAGACGTTTTACCTGGACGACTGGCTGATCACTGCTCAGATTTCTTCTTCGCTCTCAGATCCGGAAGAAACTGTACTCAGTTCAGCTTCGCCTTAGACTTTATCATCAACTGGTAGAAGTCAAGCACCCATCCGTTCCCTTTCGTCGCCGTCTAGACTTCAGCAAAGAGAAAGGTGTTCCCTGAGAGCATAGCGAACAAGACAGCCATCATCCTCTGTGTCGGGCCCGACCCAAAAACCCTCCTCATCCAGTTGCAGACGGCCTCCAGTCAAACTGTGGTTGCAGCTTCTTGGCCTTATCGGCAGCCTCACAGTAGTCCTTCCCTAATGTCGCCTATGTATAGTCCGCATACAGCTTTCACGTCTTCCAAGTTCAGCGGGGAACAACACAGCCCCCGACATAATGTGTGGAGTCATAAAAAACCCTACATTCAGGACAGATTTTTCTTCAAAGGGTAAACTTATTTTGCTTAAATATGTTTTGCTTTGGTTGGTTACAGGGACAGAAATTTCTATTTGGGGTCTTTCGGACTTGGGTTCAGAAACTATGGCATTTCGCGGAGAGACCTAAAAATCTGTTTTGGCCGATTTTAGCCATATAATGCTGAGAGACTGACACTAACGTATACCATAACACATTATAGCTAAGACAATTCACACATGCCATTCAGATGCTATTGATTTCTAGTCTTCTTGACAAAAACATATCAGTTGGAATAAAACGTCTATGATTAACAATTATAAGTAAAATACTCTTCAACAAATTAAATTACCATTGTTCAAATCATAAGGAGTCAGTAATGGAACTTACTCCATATCATTGCTCAGTTCATGAACATACTGAAACTGCTCAAGATGTTTTGTTTTACATCTCATAAAGGTGTTATTTTGCATAATTACAAGTATAACTAAGCGTCCAATAATTGCGAGTAACGGAAGTTTTCTGGTAAATAAATTGGAATTAATTTCTGTAACGTCCACCAATCAATTGGTCAATTATTTCTCCCCCTTCTAATCGTTTTAACAAAATTTGGTGTTAAATGTTTTTACTCATATCACTTCTGAAGACCATTTACTTTACTCTATGTAAACGATGGGATCTTTATTTGGCTAAAAATCGGCCAAACAACGATTTTTAAGTCTCTCAGCAAATAGGCATAACTTCTTACTCCAAAGTCCCAATGACACAAATGACACGTTTCTATTCCTGAAAGCCTGTTAATCCCGCCTTATAACCAAAGCAAACTTTGACAAAAATAATTCTGAACTATTTAATTATTTTTTTATTCTGATGTATGGGGAGTTTTTTTTTTGACTCACACTGTATTATTCCTGGGGAAAAGACCAGATGCGTTCCGTCCACGCACGCAATGACCAGGATCTCGGCTATGTGTTCCCTCGATAGCAATGATTTACCCCTGGTGTGGAGAAGCGCTCGAGATCCAGCGGTTGTTTTGCAACATGCTTCTAATTGCCCCACACTGGCCCAGAAAGATGTTCCCGAAATGTACTCCTCATGGCGGTGGAACCTTTTACCACCGATGAGGCGAGACTTGCAGCACAACAAGGGGACCAGCGCACGCTCCGTGAGGGCCTGCTGCACTGCCGTAGCTTCCGTCCATCACGGCTTCTTAGGGGAATCTACCGTGTCTAATTCACATGTCCTGAATGACCAAAGGGAAGGTTACAGGAGCCGTCCCGCCAAGAAGGCACTTGTCCCAACATGGGATTGAACAGGGCCCTAAACTAACCCGTCTTGAATGACCTAAAGGGAATGACTGAGCGTCCACCAAGAAGTCACTTGTCCCAACATGGGACTGGAACAGGGCCCTGCACCTCCTGGCGAAGCCCCTGTTCGGACCTCCGGATCAAAAGCTTGTAAGATCTTACCGGGAAGACGGGCTGTAGCATCTGAAGAAGAGTAGCTTACGTTCACGCCCATATCGACAGCGGAGGGTCATGTTGTCTTCTCCGGGGGTGAGTGCATCTTCTGCAAAGAGCAGGCTACTTAGACCAAGAAGGAGTGCCCACTTTACACCTAAGCACATGGTTTTGCCCGTTGTTGATAAGGAATGTTGGTAAAGACCCAGATGCAGCGGCCTGGTGCCCGTTGCGTGCTCTTGAGGTTTAAACCTTCATAGAACCAATCCTTACAGAGGCAGGTGGACAACATTTTCCTTGCGACACTCAGGCCGATCAAGGAAGCCGCCAAACAGACTATATCCCGAGGATCATCTCTGTCATTAAAATAGCATTAGTAGGAAGGCCCGCTTGGCGGGACCCAGTGCGACTCACGACCAACGTGCTCAATGTGAGTCAAGGGCCCTATATAAGGGTGCCTCACAAAGGAAATTAGGAAGCCAAGGATGGAGCTCCCAACTCTACCTTCTAGTCGTGTGCTTAGGGAACGTCCTGATTCCAAGGGCATTAGGCGGCGTTGGCGTTGGCGGCGGGAGGGATCGTCATTCCGCCATCGGCCTTCCTCAGGAGTCGTCAGAACCAGAGGAACAAGTGAAAAAAAAAACTAGGGCCGAGGCAGCCTAGGACAAGGTCTCCGGACCTCTTAAGGTAAGCTAATTATTTGGCTTTTCAAGATCATAGGATCTTTTGTATGGGTCAGTTCGGCATGCGGGAGCTCGGTAATCACATATCAGTTGCCAGAGGGACTCCCGTTCTGTGCAAGTTGGCACAAGTTAAAAGCTGGACAATGGGTAAGTAATAGCAGGTGAAGTAGGTGGACCGTTAATTGGCCGTTAATCATTCAATCCGATATGACAGCAAGATGTTGTACTTTAAGATGGGAAAGAGATATACTCAGAAGTCAAGTGTATTCATGGTGGCGTGATGCATTTCAAATTCTTGAAGGCAGAAATCGGACCAAGTTGATTTTTGCATTCTCATTTTTGATTGAAGCATAATCTTTTGTTCTAAAGTATATGGATTAGAATGAAATAACATGGCAATAGAAGCTTACTTTATGGGCTTGAAAGGAATATACCAATTGTGTTCTTTTCTTTTAGCAATATGCTTTTCCCCGAGTGTTTAACATTTTTTTTTTGGAACAGTCTGTATGGTGGGTGAGTGATATAGCTCCAAAAGCCAATGCTTGAAACCTTATACTTTCACCTCAATGTGCCTGGAGGTTTCTGACAAACTACTCCAGGAGCAGCCTTCGCTTAGTAACTTACTAATAATAATCAGTTTTTATTTAAGCGCTTATCACATAAACAGTTTCCAAGCGCGTGGCAAGTGCGTTTATTATAACGCCGCCTATCAGGAAATCGTCACAATCAAACGCTTCATTTAGGTGGTTTGGCCTGCCAAGCGCCACATCGCTATCAGCACTAGGTCTCCCATACAGACAGCTTCCCAGCTTCGATTGGGTCGGCGAGGCAATTGAGATTAACGATATCTTGCCCAGGGACACAAACCACGTTGACCACGGCGGTGCTCGAAAACTCACGCTCTAATGATCACGAGTCCCTGGCACTTTCCCACGGACCACACGCGCTCTCGACATCAGAAGTCTTTTTTTTGACCTGAATGGGACTTACACTTTCCCTCTACAACCTGAAAAAGAATGGATTGTATTTTAAAAGAAGCTTCGAGGTGTGATGCGAACCCATAGACCACGATCATCTAACCACAGCGGGGGGTTGCCGGCACAGATTGCAACTCTAATCCGTGATGATCTTTACAGAAATAAATCAGTACTGCTATGTGAATCAGCACCAAAGTAACGAATGAGCGCCGATCTGGAAAAATGTAACAACTTTTGCTTATTCAGAGCGTATATTAAGTGTGGTCAAAAGGTGAGTGTGACCGAATCGACAACCTCGTCCCCACTTTACTCTATCAAAATCGAGAATTTGGTATCAGAAGTTTTCGCATTCCCAATGGAAAATTTAGGCAGGAAATGTCCTTGCGATGTTACGAACAAAAACGTCTCCAAATGTGGAAGATCACTTTATTAACACACATCTCTGGGCCAATTTCCATTTCGCTTCTACTATCCAAACGGCTACACCGATGTGACTCAAACTTTGAAATCAAAATGTTTTTGGTGACCATGTTTTCATGATGAGGGAGAAAGGAAATCATATATGAAAATGACCCTTATCGGTCACCACCTCTTTTAAATACCGGATGATATTCAAGTCAAATGAAGGATACCGACTTGTTCTACAAAAGCAAAATCTTCCCCCAATGACACAAAAATGGTGTAGCTTCGCCCTAATTTACTCTTTTAACAAAAAAGTCATGTTTTACTTAGGAAAGACCAAGTGGCGACTCTCTCCTGTGACCTATGCGTCCAGGGCAAAATCAGAATCAATAAAGGTATAATCTTTCAAAACCAGTTTGCAATCTGTATGTGTACCTGTGGCTGTCGTCTGACCAAGAATGGCAGAAGGCAAAATCGGGATGCACTCTGGTCGTATGTGTGTGTGTCTGTGGTCAAATTGTTTTAAAATTGGTAAAATGTTAAATGTTAAATTACCTGCCGTATGAGTTCCGTAATTGGGCTACAATAATGTAACTGTTGGAAAGGGAGGGGCGGGGTGGGGGTGACCTTTGTCACCTCGTGCTGACATTGGGACCTCATGTGACCATTGCCGGTGCACGGTCAAAATGTAACCCTTAATATAGGCCTATTGCATGCCGTATGAGTTCGTAAGCGCTACGATGATTGTTGTAACTGGTTGGAAAAAGGACAGGGGCGGGGGGGGGGGTGGTGACATGTTGGTGACCTCATCGTGCCTTGGTGACCTCACGTGACCTTTGGGCCCCATTCCAAACCGCCGGGACGACGGCAGACGAACTCGCGGTCCGAGGACCGCGATGTATTTGTATTCATTTCAGGCTGTTTGAATAACCATATGAAGTCAGGAGGGATGAAGCCAAAAGAAGACACCAGTTTTCCAAGTCTAAGCATTCCAGAGGAGAAATTTGGAGAAGGCTTAACTCCAGCTGTAATGAGAGTTACAAGTCAGATGATGGCAGCCATGCATCTACAAAGGAAATGGAAGATCTCAAACTGGTTGACTCAAAGGGTGATTATACCACCACAAGGAAATAGTCCATATCGATACGGCAAAGACACCAGGTAAGGTCAACAAAAGAGATGACACCCCACCATAGACGCTACATATTTATGTAAACCTATGCAACACACCAACAAGTAGAAGGACCTACATGCAGAATGGAAGAATATCCAGTTCCTTGCTCAAAAAGCAACGGTCAATATTATTTGAACTCCCTCCACAGGTTCTGCAAGATCTGCCCATCGAACCAATCCACCAAACACTAGAGGAGACGCTACTAGCCATAGGCCAAAATGAAGAACAATAAGGCCGCCGGACCTGACAGGTGCAATACATTGGGAAAGCACTCCACCCAGTCAAAATTCCAGTTGATACCGTTGAAAAAGTGTTCAATTTCCGTGACGGAACTATTGGTTTCAACTGTTTTTAACTGTTTGTAACTGGTCTTAACATGAGCAACTGGTCAGTAAAAACCTAGTTAAAAATGGTTCCATTTTCCGTCACGGAATCAAATGATTCAACTGGAATCAACTGGATATTCAACTGGGATCAAACTGGATTTAACTGGTTCCAGTTGAAACCGATTCAACTGGATCTGAATGGAATTTTGACTGGGAATCAGAATGGTGGTGATGCAATGGCTAAGTTAGTTCACGGATTTTGTACTTAAGTATTCACCACTCTCACTCCACCCAGCCAATGGACCACTAGCATTGTTCCTATAACCAAGAAGGAGAGAGAGCTTAGTCTGATGACCAAACAATCGAGAAATTCTTCTGTCAAATACAGCCAAGGTTTACAACAAGATCCGTTCTAAACAGAATAAGAGATCATGTGGACCCCATCTTAAGAAGCAACAAGGCGGGATTTCATTTCTGGAAGAAGTTTTGCCAGCAGATCCATATCTCAGAAAGAATCTGGGAAGGTTTCCAAAACTACCAGCTTCCTCTTACAGTCACCCATGTTATAAGAAGGGCCTTTGATTCCTCAATAGTAGGTTATGTTTGCTGTTGATGCAGCATTATGGACTACCGGAAGCAGTAGTGAATGCCATAAGTGCGCTATACAACAACTTAAAAGTGCAGTACTGGTCGACGGAAACAATTCGGATCCTTTCGAAGTCCCCACCGGAGTTCTTCAGGGTGGTGTTTTAACCCATTCATTTTCATCATATTAGTAGATTTTCTACATGAAGAAAAGCCACATCCGAGTGTGACTCTGGAATTGTAACACCTCCCTCGCCGCTCCAGACGATACCCAGCCAAAGTATAGTATGAATGACTTGGATTTTGCTGATGGTGATATTGCCATGCTGGATCCACTCTTCAGAGGGCACAGACCCAGCTGACGACCTATACTACAGCGGCAGCAGAAATCTTGGCATATAATTAAGCGTATCCTCAGACAGAGTACATAACTGCAAATTGTTCATCCTAATCCAGCACTTCAATGTGGTTTGAATCCATCAACCATTGTTGACAGATTTCAAGTCTTGGCTCCAAATTGGGGGCACCTGCTTGCAGCACGAACCAGGCATTAGCATGGAAGGCCTTATGGAAGCTAGAAGGTTGTGGAAAAGCCCCCAATTATCTCTGCAAAAGTTAAGTTATTTAATTAAATTAAACACTACCTGTCGTGGAACAATCCTACTTATGGCTGTGAATCCTGGGCCGCTTCACAAAGACATGGAAAGCCAAAGTAAAAGTATTTGCTACCCTCTTGCTAAGGTTTATTATGGACATAAAACGGAAAGACAGTGTCTCAAACACCATCTATATTCAATGCCTAACACTGAGCCTCTTATCCACATTTAAGACATCGCCAGCTGAAGTTCCTTGAGACACATCCTCGTCGCAGACGGAAGAGCTGCTAGAAGATACGCTCTCGACAACACACTTCATGGCAAAGTAGACTAGGGGACCGTCCACGCACCTCTTAGCCTACATCCAAGTGTGCTGTTTATGATAAAAGCTGAGCGATATTGCCGCACTTGCCAAGATAGATGTGCATGGAGAAATCTTGTTAGTTCGCATGGCCGCGATTATATAAAAGTTATATCATTTGTGCACAAGGATCATTTAATTGTGTTTGAAGGGTATTACTGACCGGACGTGACCGTCCACGAGATACATTAATATAGCCTACACAAAAATCAAAGAATGCAACCAGGTGGTTATGCTTGGAGGATCATCAAAATATTTTATTCCGATACTGTAAAGTTATGTGCCGGGTAACCGTCACCGGGAGAACTGAAAAATGAAACGAACGTTACATTTTTCATGGGGTCAACTTGCCATTGTTTTCTGTATGCACAATACCTTTCTGGTATCTGTAATTCCGTACTACATACGCGCTGCATATGTCTACTAAGTATAGAGTTATTTTTGAAGGAGTCCCCACAGCTTAGAAATAATTACAAAGACCACGGGAAATAGGGGCCATTCTTCAAAAAAAAAAGTAAACCTTTTAGTTAGGAAAGAAAAGTGGAAATACACAAGATTTCATTTACGATTCATATCATGTGCCCCGGTGGCGTAACGAGGCCTGCCCATCTGAAAGGGGCAAAATTCCCAGTCTTGCGAAATTTTTCCCTCTAGAGGGGGTCAAAAGGCCAATTTTTGCCACGGTCAGAGGGCTAAAAAACGGCTGATTTTTTTCTGATTTAACATGATTTTTGCCAATTTTTTCCCGAACAAAGTCGTCAGGGGGGCAACCTGCACCCACCCCCCGCTGTTACCCAGTTGTTGTGCACATAACAATCGTACCAATTTTTGTTTAATTTGGGAGACGAGTCACACACATAACCACCAATGTCACACACTTGACGTAATTAATGATTAAAAAAATTGTTTAATTACCAGTAAAGTTTGCTTGTTATTTTAATAAACAGTGTGTAATGACGAGTACCAATTTCTTTGAAAAAAACCCCTTTAGGGGGGGGGGGATCATTTTTTTTAAATTGGACGTTTTTTTTTTTATGAATTTTACAGCTAAATTTGAATTCTTAAAGACCCCTTTTTGTCGACGGTCACAACGTGACCGAATTATTTGCCCTTATGATATAAAATGGACCAATCTAGGAAGTATAAACATGATTTTGTTAGGTGTGGACTAAAGTTAATTCATTATCCAAAAGTGATAACAGAATGGTTACGTTGGCAAAAACCACCGTGGGGTTAATTTTTTTTAAATACCATTTTTAGGTAACAACTGTGACCGAGAATGGTCCCAAAAACATACCCGCTGAGAGTACTCTGGGAATTCTCCACGATCCGAACACTGATAAACAAAATGAGGAAAAAAGGGATTGCTCTCTAAAAAAGAGTAAACTTGTACTAGAAATGGAGTAAATTTCACTCCAGTTACGGTGTCGAATTTACCCTTTCGAGTAAAAGTTTACTCTTTTTTTAGAGAACACTCCCCTGTTTATCCATATTTTACAGTTGTACGAGCCAAAATGTGCGAGTGTATGTGTATGTATGTATTCACTGTGTAGCTACTACACAAATATATATATACGCTAGATATAAAATCCAAAATCAAATTCATGGAAAAAGAAGACGTGTTTCATTCATAGATAATATATATATATATACTATAATATATATTACTATAGATGATAGATATAATATAATATATATAGTAGAGATATATATATATATATAATATATATATAGGGGAGAGTCGGGTAGCCGAACGCGGGGTAATCCCGACCGCAGCGATTTCGCTATATTGAGAAAGGAGGGAGACCGGTTACCACCCTATGGTGTTAGATGCCTTTGGACTTAATTTCAAAGATAAAACTGACCAAAATGGAAATCTCGTACATTCTCGCGGAATTACAAAAACCTTTTTTAGTGAAAAATGATATTCAGAACATATATTTGGATGAAATCACTCTCCAAGAAGAGAGAGAAAGGGGGTTTAATATAGTTTATAGGACTAGGGTTCCTTCACAATAAAATCTGTCAAGGAGGGGCACGTCCATGAGGAAGTTTATGAAAGGGATGGATACAACCTTCACCCGGTTGGGGGTAATCCGAAAGACCTGTTTCCAGGGCAACCATAGGTGTGTCATCTCATCTACATTAATTTGAAAACTCTTCATCGAGCTTTTCAAATAACCACTATTATCATAACTTTATGTTGCAGAAAGAAACAAAATTGCTTTATTTTTGTCCCCAAGTGTGTGCCATTGAAAAACCAGTTCGGCATTTAGCTTTGTGACGGGTCGGTTAATCCCGAACGACGCCATTTTTTTGTTTTGATCATAACTCTTTCTACCAGGTTTGAGTTACGAAAAACATGTGTATAGTTAGAGTTTTGCTTACACTTTTTATTGATATGGTTATCTTTACCCACCGGTTTTACCATGGACGTATGGCGTTAATCGAATGGTGTTCGGCATTAACCGACTTACCCCTATATATTTAATATATATCTATATATATTATATATTATATAGATATATATATACAACATGAACAACCTAGGCGGGCCTGGCGGACATGTAACTTCTGGTAACTCCAAAACCACCACTCATTTTAGAGGCAGTGTACTCCCTTACACTTTTAGAATGTTAAATGTGTACACGCTAGCTCGAGTTTAGGTGACAGAGCAAAAGAAGAGGCGTTGCTGCAGGACTGACGTATCTGTCTTTCAACAGTTTCACAGAGTCATAGTAATTTTACTGTAAGTAAACGTAGCTAAGGTTTTATTTATTATTATAAGTTTTTATTATTTATTATGCTCTCTGGCAGCAATAGGCATAAGTTACTTTATTTATTTTTATACAGGGTGGTTGACGCCGGGGGAGGGAGGGGGTTTTTGTTGGCGTACCCTGCTCGTTCCAGGGGTTTGAAAGGACCCCTATCGGGAACAGTTTCAATGAAAATGGACAGTTTTGGTGTGGAATATACCATTTTTCAGTGAAAATAACCCCCCTAACGGGACCAATTTGCAGTGAAATCAGAGCCTCTTACGGGACTTGTTCTCAATACTGAATAAAAAATATTACCTTTACAATAGCAATATACAAGGAAAAAATATGGATTGTCTTTTACTGCAAGAAAAAAAAACCAGTCCACAATCACAACTGATGAACCCCCTTAGCGAGACTAGAACTGATATTGTGAATTTGATAGGCCTAGCGGTAGTCGCATTTGCAGCTAGTCCATCATTGTGGGAACGAGGCATTGTTACCCGACCAAAAAAATCCAAAGAACCCACCGAAACCCCCCCCCCCCCCTCCCGGGCATCGATGGGCCGGCTTCTGTACTAGGGCTCCTTGCTATTATTATGACTTTATACTACTACTACTACTACTACTATACTACTACTATACTATCCTACTACTACACTACTACCTACTGCTACTACTGCTATACGGCTACTACTGATGCTACTCTATTCGGAGTATGCACACCCTGCAGAACTCAGTGCGTCAGGAGTCGCGGCATAATGTCCCCGAGTTAGGTGATTTTATGATGTCAATGGGAAGAGGTCCCACTCAGTCGGTCAGATTGAGCTAATCCTGTAGACAGGTTTGATGAAGATTGTCCTGTCATTAATACTGCTAAGCGCATCCCGGAATGCTCGATAGGGTTCATATCAGGGGAGCAAGCAAGCAATGGTTCTGCTCCACCCCGTTCTACCTCAAGAAAGAAATGTCTCACTATACAGCGGCCCTGTGCGACGTCGTGTTTACATTAAAACCCTTCTTGCATGTGTTAGGTCAGTGGTTTTCCAGAATGTCAGGTACACGACGGCGTTCATATTTCCATTTGGCACCACCATACCCCCATCACTGAGACCCCACTACTTCAGTCGATCCGTAATACAGTCATTCGGAGGTTCTCACCACGTAATCGACAAACCCTTTGTCGTAATCTTGTGGTCAGGGACGGGCTCTCGCCATAAAGACAACATGCCACAGTGTTCGAGCTGTTAATTCTTCTTGCTCCCGAGCCAGCAAGTCGAGAAACTCGGTGGTTGAACGGTTAGCGTAGACATTGGGTCATTCGATCTGCTCGGGTAACCATGTTGACGAAAATCTCCGATTGACAGTTTGGCGAGATGAATTCCATAGTGTCTGCTCCACAACAGACGCCGAAGGACGGCCAATTGGCATTTTCCGGGCTCTACGGCACAATTAAGCAGTCGGCGCTCATCTGTCTGGGAGTCAATCGTGGGCCGTCCTGGAGATTTCGTGGCCTCAAATGACCCACTTCGTGTTTGTTTGGATTGTACAGACCGTTACTAGGCGATAACCCGCAGGGCTTTGGCTTTGTTGTATCCTTCGATCGGAGTGCAAGCACCTCGGGCATATTGCACAATGTGGAGCGCTGCGTCAGTTTGTTGTAAAAACGGGGATCATGCCCATAGCTGGGACGCAGGGAAGGAAAAAAAACCGACGTTCTGGCCTTTATAGCTTCCAACAAAAGGCATTGTAACGTAATTCAAAGTCTGCATGGATTCATCTTACTGGGTGTGGGGACTCCATTTTGTAACTCATTCACCAATCTAATATACTGAGGGGTTCAAATACAGGGTGTCCACAAAGAATGGTTTTGCAAGGCAAAAGCGCCTGTGGAGGTGACAAAAATAAAATAGTTGGTAATATTTACATCATATCACAAATGAAGTCTTGGATTTTGAATACCGTTTACAGAATTCGAGTTGTTTGTGGCAATTAGAGATATGGTAATAATTTAAGAAAGGGTGCGATACCAATTGTGCCATTTTCACAGAATGCAATAGAAAGTAAAAAAGGCATCATGTTAATGGGCTTAGTGATAGAATCATTCATCATACCAGGCAATGAAAATGAAAAGAAACATGTTAAGTAATTGAACATCGTCATGAGTTATGATATAAATTGTGCTAATGTGTTTCGGATGATTCATTATTAGATCACAACAAAATGGGTTTAGTTATGCAGATGTGCAAGGACTATATGATAATGTCTATATGTCGAGCTGCAGGTGCGCTATTTTATGTTCTTTACTTGGTATGAAGTCATTAGAATGTTTACTGAGAAAAAGAAAACATTGGTTTTAAAACAAGAACAAGGATCAAGCATTATTATTGTTTTTGTGAGGATGATCTTGCAAATCAATAACGTAAGGTTCCTATCAACATTGCATGATTCGATTTATTGTATTTATACTCCCCGCCTAAAACTCCGAAAACGATATAATTTACTGTATAAAAGGTATGTAGGTGAATTATTAATAATAAATGACCAGGGAGCGTTGTTCGCGTAATGTGTTGCTTATTGACCTGTTGTCCGTTAATGATGATAAACGGAAGCATGATGTGGAAAAGTTTGAGAGAAGATTTAGCCAGCTGGCTTGGCGCTTTCAATTTGAAAGCAAGTTTGAGCACCGTTCGGTGATGGCATTCAACATTCGTCGGATTTTTTGTTTTTTAGGCGGGAGTACATATTCTGTGGAAAAAGTGGCACAATTGGTAATTCACCCTCTCTTAGAATATTAGCCAATTATCTCTTATTGCAACAACCAAATCGGGTGCTTTAAACGGTTCAAAGGCAAGATTTCATGGTTGACATGGTGTTGTTGTTAAATATCACATCATGTTTTATCCATTTTCGCCTCCAACGAGGCCCTTGAGGTACTTTTGCATTGCACCATTTTTGTGGACACCTGTAGAAAATACGTTTTAAGGAGTGGGTCTGTGGAAAAAATTATTCCAAATTTATGAGTAACAGTGTAGGATTTTTTTTAAAACAGACTGATTTTCTACGTTTTTTTTAAAGTTTTCTTAAATGGCCGACATATGCCTTCCAAAGTTTTCTTTTTGGCGGGAAAAGTGGCAATATGTCCTTCTATGCTGTTGTTTTGTTGTCGCCACGGGGGCTAGGGGAAAACCAAGTGTAAATTCATAATAAATTATTAAAAATCATATTATAAACCGTCTTGTCCCCCAAATAAAAAGGCAACATTTCTTGAAAAAGAATAAAATGTCACTTCAATTGAATTTCCCCAATACTCAGTGACCAATGGATTACACATAGATTCAGCAAACAAGGGAGTTAACGATATTCAATCACCGGCCCGGTATGCGGTTGTAGAAAAACCACTTCAGATTCATTTCCATCTGAGAGCGCAGGACAGCAGGACCATGTTATATTGTCGCGCAGCTGAAGAGATTCCAGCTGTTACGCTCTCCAATGTAGACTGAGTACTTTTTCAGGGACAAAATACTTATCCTCATCAGATAAATATGAGCTTCTATAGTGCGTGTGTTCAATTAACTTTGGCAATATTTTCATCATTATTAGTAAAGGGAAGGAAGAAAACAGAAACAGAAACAAAACATTCTGAGAGAATGTTGCTGGGCAAGTTGACCCCTAACAAACTTTGTGCAGAACCACAAAATCCGTAATTATTGCTTAACTTCATTCTATTCTGACGGCCGGCCATTACAGCAAAAAGTGTCAGAAAGAAAAAAGTTTTAACGGCCCGTCCGTAATTTGTTAAAACATCCAACCATGTGGATTTGCATCCTCATGGGAATTACAAAGCGTATGGGGGTTGGCCATTCTTAATTTTGTAATTTAGGGTGTTGTAAAATGGCCAAAAGGTCAAAATTGTCCAAAAAATAGGTAAAATCAGTCGAAATGAATCCTTTCTTCAAATAATCTATCAGAACATGTCCATTTACCTTCAAAGGAGTTCATTTAAGTGGAAATATAATGAAAGTCATTCCAATTTATAAATTTTTTTGGGGTAAAAATGGCCAAAAAGTCAAAATTGTCCCAAAATAGGTGGTAAAATCAGTCGAAAGCATTCCTTTCTTAAAATAATTATCAGAAGATTGCCTATTTACCTTCAAAGGAGTCATATTAAGTGAATATAATGGAAGCCATTCCAGTTTATAAATTTTGGGGTCCAAATGGCCAAAAAAGGTCAAAATAGCCAAAAATAGGGTAAATTCAATTATTATGGCTTTCTTTTCGAAAACTTTTCATCAGAAAATGTGTGTGTACCATACAAAGGGAACACCAAATGAGGGGATTGTGTACTAGCCATTTCAATTTGCATATTTGGGGTCAAATTGGCCAAAAAAAACATCAAAATGTCCCCAAAAGCCATAAAAATAGTTCAAAAATGCCCCTTCTCAACAATCATAAAGGGAAAGATGTAACGTTTTCTTCCCAAAGAACTATAATTAAACTGAATAGGTAGTAGTCATTCCATTGACAGTGTGGGTCCAAATGGCCAAACGGTTCACAAAAAATTTTTTGGGGGTCCAAATTAGGTCAAAAGGGCCAAAACAAGTTCAAAATTTGTCCAAAATAATAAATTAGTCATAGCACTCTCTTTTCTCCAAAAATTACCTTAAAGGAACATAATTCATTTATTCCCAGGACAGGGATTGATTAAGTAAATAAAGTGCTAGCCTTTTCAATGAACAGATTTTGGATGTTTGTTAAAATCCCCAAAAGGGCAAAAAAAGTCAAAATATGTACAAACAGTTCATAATTGCCTCTTTTCTAATATCAAGGGAATATAACTAGCTGGATACAGTGCTTATGGTAATCCAATTTACCCATTTTCGTCACAATTGGGCTGAGGATTCAAAATTGAACTCAAATGAGTGGAGGGGGAATTCAAGATTTATGGTCAATATGGGCAGGAAATATCAATTAAAACGATGATCGATAAAAGGTACTGAATGCAGCAATAATTGTCTTAAAGGTTTATTGTTATCCATTAAATGACATCCCTCAGTAAATTAGGGTATAAGCTATGCAATCTCGAGTTATTTGATGCAATTTACACAACTGGGTAAAGGTAGCCTTATTGCTTCTATTTGTTAAAATTGTTAATCAGGCCATAGTCACATCACCAGAGTACATTAAAGTTGAAAATGAGTTGGCCATTAAATGCACTGTCTTGGAAGGGAGCAAAGAAATCAAAAGTCGTTATAATTGTTTATTTTTATTTTAATAAACATAGAGTTTGAGTTAACCTGTGCCATAATATTTCAAAAAAGCACCATAAATTTCCCGGGTGGACAACCACCCCCTTCCTTTCAACTGACGGCATACCCCTAACCACTTGTGATAGGTACTATCTTCCACATTTTTTCAATAAAACTGACCAGAAAGGATGATGAGAGAATGATTACCAAAAAGCTTTTTATGAAAGTGTTGGCATTGTAGCGCAATTTGAATATTTATTTAATTTTGTAGGTTTAATCAACATGTCAGAATGATCATGTGGTAACGAAGAACCCGGAAATGGAAAAACAGTCACTGTCCAATTGCGGCATAGTCAGTTATGGTTTAAATAAAGTTACAATATGGCACTTCTCCATAACAGGTTGAGCAAAAGCATTTAAAGGGTGTCTTTTGTTGCATTAGGCCTATTTCATTATTTAATTTGTTAAATCCACCACAGAAACTGGGCCTGTGAATCCACCCAGAACGGGAAGCTTGATGGATATTTTTTAGCGTTAATATTGATCAAACTCCGGTCCAAATTTAAACCAGAGCAGCCTACCCCCAGACCCTGATAGATCACTGTGTACACATATTACTAAACTTACAAAAAAAAACTTGTGAGTAGCCTAGAATAATTTCTCGGGGAATAAAAAATTATTCCAAATTCAATTGAGAATCAGATATAGAGGGGAAAATCAATTTGCATATCAAAAATGCAAGGTATAAAACTAATTCTAACATTATTGTGGTCTCTGTGTTCATCAGGAAGCGAATAAGTTCAAGAAACCATTATTATTGTGGATTATGATTTTATTTTATTCAAGATTAAGTTCGGCATTCTAATGTATTTAGCCCTAAGACATATTATTGTACAATATAAGATGTAGTTTTGAAAAATCATTAAAAAGTAATTTAACTAATTAAAAATGTCCATTTAAACGTAACATCCGAGATCTAGAAAAATCTTAATGATTAAAAATATGACCAGTCACACATTTTTATCAATTGGTTTCCTATTTTAGTTGATTTTGATGAATTTGGGGAAATTTAAAAGTTCTTGTCCCATTTCGACTCCAAAATCTTTGACTGGGCTAGCTGTCTATATACCATGTTTACTTAATTATAGCCCGTGGGATGTAAAAACGCTAATTCTTTTGAACTACTGTGCAAAAAGAAGACATAAGGTAAGAGTAAGACAACGTGATTTTTACGTTTCGTATCTGGGCATTTATTTTAATTGATTTTGATCAGGTTTTGGATGGAATTTGTCCGCATTTATTCCATTTTGACCGAAAGGAAATCTATAAAGTTAAAAAGCTAGCACTCTTTTCACCGATGAAAGGACAAAGCACTTGATATGACCTACTTTGAAAAGACGGGATTATAAGAGATTTGCGACACGCCAAATTTCAACCCCAAATCTGTCAAAAGCCAATAGCTTTCTATTCACTTTTTATGACACTTTTGGAAGTAAAGGGATTTGACCATTTTGGAACAATTTTTGACCTTATTTGGTCGTTTGCTCTAAAAATATGAAAAACTAGAATGACAAGCACTAAAGCTACTATTGACGTTTCCTGAGATATACGGCCAAATGTTCCTTGAAAAGTTTTGATGAAACGAAGGTATAGGAGGGGGGGACAACAACTTTTTTTTTGTTGACATATCCATTTTGGCCAATTTCCCCCCAAAAACGATTAAATCGAATGCATCCATTTATCCACTTAATATGACTCCTTGAAGGTGAGAGGGACAATGTTGTAATCAATTATTTAAGAATGAATGTATTCGACTTGATTTACCTTTTTGGGACAATTTTGGACCTTTTTTGGCTATTTTGGACACCCCCAAATTTAAAATTGAATGGCTTCCATTTTATCCACTTAAATATGAGCTCTTGAAGGTAACCGAACATGTGCTATGATCGATTATTAAGAAAGGATGTATTTGACTGATTTACTATTTTTGGACAATTTCGACCTTTTGGGCCATTTTGGCCCCGAAAATAAAATTGGAAGGCTTCCATTATATTACTAAGTATGACTCCGTTGAAGGTAAATGGACATGTTCTGATAGATTATTTTAAGAAACAAGAATGCATTTAGACTGATTTACCTCGTTTGGACACTTTTGACCTTTTTTGGCCATTTGACCCCAAATTTATAAATTGGAAATGACTTTCAATATGCTTCAATTTAAATAGTGACTCCTTTGAGGTAAATGGACATGTTCTGATAAGATTATTCGAAGAAAGGAATGCATTTTTTTTTTAAAATTTACTATTTTGGAAAATTTACCTTTTTTGGCCATTTTGTGCCCTAAAATAAAAATGTTAGAAAGGCCAACAACCATACGTTGGAGGTACATCCCATGGTGCGTAGCATCCAATAGGTTGGACCTTGATTGTAAACAAACAACGCCACAAAAAGTCATATTTTGGTCTTTGGACGGCCCGTCTAGTGCAATTTACCGCGTTTCAAAAGAAAATATTTAGTGTCAAGACTCATATTATAATGACCAGTGGTTAGTTATTGTGAGCGAGGACGGTATTGTACTCAACCCGAATCGTGCAGGTGGTAACACCTGGCTATAACAAATGGCCCACCCATACCGGGGACCATGTAAGATTTAGCTCATTGTTAGCTGAAGTCTATACCTATCTATTGGTCTCTGATATTGGGAAAAAGAAATTGAGGGGTGACATTTATTATTTTAAGAAATTGTGCAGTTTATGTGATTTGTTTTTTTTTTGGAACAGAACGTTATTGTGATCATGATAATAATTATTAGAATTACACTTGGTTTTCCCTTAGCCTCGATGGGGACAACAGATTTGTTATGCAGTTGGTTATTTGGTCCACGTCCCATAGTCTACAATAACTAGCCGGCGGACAGCGCAGTGAGGGATATTTTACGGCGTTTGCCAAAAAAAAATTAGAAGTATTTTTTTTTTTTTTTTTTTTTTTAAATGTGAAATTAAATAATCAAAAGACAAGAAAATATTGTATATTATGTTCGTCACTCGATTCAGAACGGGTAAATAAGGTATAGTTTGGTACGCAGTTAGACGAGGAGTCAGGGATAATATAATTGGTACATTCCATCAGAAAAAAAGAAAACAATATTGATTAGGGTCAAGGATATGAATCAACATTTCAAAAACGAAAAATTGCACATTGTTAAATAAACGTAAAGGTAAGAATGCCAGTTACGATTTCCGTTCACCCGCGGCATGCAGTTTTCAAATTCGGCTGACATATTGGGTACAGGCAGCTGACCTGGTCTGGAAAATATTTCTAGTTTTAATTAAACCTAGCTAGCTTTCGGACAGATATATTCTGTCAGGTTGGTCGTTAGGTGGCCCTGAAGAGACAGATAACATATAAAATTAAGGTCTTACCTTGGTGGTAAGATATTCATTGAATTAGACTAGGTAAAAGACCTGTTTACGGAATAAGCTTGTACATCCTTGTAATCCTTTGATGCCTCTTATTTATAGAAGATTCATTCCGCTAGGCCAATTTTCATGTCGGGTCTTACTAGAGGATGACCGAAATTAAGGCTCGCCGTTTCAAAATACCGGAACTTCTTTATTAACACTATTTTCAACGTTTTTTGTGTGATTTTCACAACATTCTCAAGTCATCATCATCATCATCAAGCCTTTATTGTCAGTCGACTGCTGGACTAAGGCCTCAACATGTTGCCATGCTGGATTTCGGCCTACCCTTCCAACTTGGCCTGTGCGGGTTGGACGGGACCCTGGTCCTTAAGGCTGAGTGCAGGTAACCGACCCGGGATGGTCCCCTACTCTTTACGATGAGGTCTGCAACTTATTACGTGTTCAGGAATGACTCCCTGACACACGGGACCAACAGCTTTACCGACTCTCCGAACCATGAGGCCGCGGGCAACCATTGTTCATACACCTGCACATTTTTTACGCCGCAATGGGTGGGAGCGAGGAGAAATTCCATAATTCACACTGCTGTGCAATTATGCAATTTCCCGACCTTACAGGAATATTGAGTATGACCAAGAAGAAACTCGACTCTTGCGGGGCTCGAAACCAGGGCCCGCTCGATCGATCTTATACTCTGACGACGGTTCTGCGCCTTAGACCGATCGGCCACCTCGCCCTCTATAATATTCTAAATATTACACGACAAACGCGTAATTTTTCAAACGTTGAAAAGGCATACCCTGATGTGATATTTATGATTTTGTACCCTAAACCTAATGTACGCGCCGAGGGTACGCGCGTACATCGTGTTATAAAAAACAACCATTACGGTTTTACACAGGCATGATATTCACCTTGATATGAGGGGCCCCGGGAATGCATTAAAGTAATTGTGTTAATATGTGTTTCTGTCTTAACCTATCTTTGAGTAAACTAAAATTAGTTGGAAAACATAGGATATACACTCGGATGAGGATGATCTCTCTCGTATGCGTCTTGTGCATTTTGGTGTGTGTGCTTATATGGCATTAGAGTAGGGTCTATAAGACTGTTTGATGGAGTTGTATCTGACACAAGATAAGGCCAATAATTGTTAATTTGTGTGTTTAATTCTGTATTTCTCTTCTTACTTGTGTTTGATTAAACCAAGTAGTTGTTAAATCAAAAAATACAAGGTTGGATTACGAAGCCAGACAAACGACACTGCAAACCCTCATCGCCGACTCGTTATGAGGTAATTAAAACATAAGGAAGAAATGGAACGACAGAAGAAAAAAAACCTGTGTTTGCTCAAATCACAACAAACTACGGTAATTAGTATTGTGGTTGACCGATAAGTGTGAAATTACTGTTCCTATAATGTATTTATTTTAAAGGGGTCCCAGGAAGCAAAGATAATTGATGTGGTTTGTGTCCAAGGTCTACATGGAGGGACTAAAAAGCATTCAATATTTGGGTTGGTGATGACTCCATTAGTGAAAACTAGTGGCAATTCTCTGTAATCGACATTTTCCAAATTCAAGATGGCAGCCAATATAGCCGCCTTAACTATAGTTCAAAAACCTATATATACCTCTATTATATGGTAGTACATTCCCAAAACTATCATTATAAAGGTGTAGCATTTTAAGGTATGGGATAGTATAAGTATTGGATTGGGATATCCTATCTTGCATTTTTGTTTCGTTAACATGCAAAAATGTTTAGATGGGGGCCAATATGGATACCCTTTTTTACCTTCTTTAAAACGACACAACTATATTGTATTGAGGGTTATATGCATTCAAATGACTTTTTTAAAGTGAAATTAAAGTATGAGATGTAGTCTTTGAACATTACAAACTCGTATCCGGTATTGTTTGTTTTGACAACATGCTTAAAATTCAAAATGACGCTCAAATATTATGAAATAATGGAATATTGGACAATTGTAGGTTTTTAGATCTTTTAAAAAAAGGCAGTTCATATTGGCTGCCAACTTGATTGGTAAGCTTGTTATAACACACTGAAAATGTCGTATGAGTTGCCTACTGGGTCATCATCATGCCCTCCGTCAGTCGCAAGAGACTATGGATAAAGCGCCCAACATTGTAATCACGGTTAGGGTGAACAGCGACGTCTTGGCTGAATGCAGGAGCGAACATCCTAGAGTGGATGTCACAGATTGACTATCCAAGGATCTGGGCAGCTTTCTTTTAGCTCGCTGTCTCAAATGGCTGTTGATCTGT